>JALLOR010000146.1:0-12547 GCA_036939395.1 Porosira glacialis
AAGTCCTCCCCCTTTTCCTGTCGTTGTCCCCATTCGTGTCCCCACCCCCACCTTCAACTTCCATACCAATGCTGACGGCATTGTTATTGTCATCCACGCTGCCGTCTCCTCCCCCCTCTTCTCCCAAATTCGCGGTGCATTGAAAAGATGAATCGCCATCGTCGTCGAATAACATCATCTCTTTATCATTATCGAGATACTCGGTCAAAAGAGCATCCTCTGTCAAATTTGTGTCGCCCACCATATCCTCCAGATGACCAACCAGGGCGTACATAAAGGACGTGTCCCTGTTACCGTTACCGCGCAGAGCTTCAAAAAAAGGATCATGTGGGTTCACGTCCTCACCTTCTTCCATGGTGTCTTTGACGCATCGGAAGATATTCGTCGAAAGTCCGAACGCAATCGACAATGATGACGTTATGTCAACGCAGCGTCAAAACATCCACTTGGCGTTGCTTTCTACTTCGTCCTCCGCCTCTGATTCGGCATGCGATGAAGAAGATGTGCCAGATTTGACAGCAGGAAGTGGGATGAGGCTGGGCATGGTTGGTTGGGTCGGTCGGTGACACCCTCCTGTGTGACGACTTTGTTTGTGATGTGTGTCGACGGACAGTGTTTCTGATCTCTGGGAGTGTGATTAGCTCTCAGAGTGAACATGTGACATATAATGTCACGCGCGCGACGAGAACACAAAAAAGAGAGTATGTAATTTTGGGCGCGGTAGGTGGTTTAAGTACTAGTTCCTACGTAGATATGAAGTAAAAATACTAAAAATATGTGTTTATTTTTAAATTCAAAAGCATCAGAAAGTTCAGTACTGGCTGTAGGCCTACGCTAACTAGACTGTAGGAATAAGCTTATCCCATGTAATTTTCTTAGTTTGATTTAGGAAAACTATGTATGAACTATGTAACCCTTTTCTCATTGTATCCCCTACATCTGTGCTGATCAAGGCGCGATGTAGAGTTTTCTCTACATCCCTTGGGATGTAAGAAAATCACTCAAAGCCAAGGCATCCATCCAACATACAATTGGATGAGGTTTTCGTGGCTACTTGCCTCCATAATCATTTTCTGAACTTGACCCTCTACAGATAGGGGAGTCACGTGCGCCATCTCATCTTCCTCGTCGGCGGAATATCCATCTGTCCTTCGAATCTTTTTCATGTTTGGATTACGTATATTGTAAACGCCTTGGAGTCGTCTCTCGATCACTTTTATCGACCGCTTAGCAGATCTGGCATCTTTTTCTCCGGCATTTTTCTGTTGACTTTTGCTACTTTGAAAGTTGATGACAGGATCTTTGAGAAATGGTTCAAGAACCGATAGAAGAGTGTCTTTGTTGTTTCGGAGAGTACTCATTGCTTCGACTAGTGCTCCAGTAAACATGCCTTCAGCACCGGTTGGTCCAAACGCGTCAAGCATATTGGGTGTCAGACGAAATGGTATCACTTCTGGTCTTGGAAGATTTAGACCCTTGTCAAAGATGCTACGTAATAACCCAGCAACGCATTCAAAGGTAAATATGAATTTTCAGTCAAAAGGAAGAAAGAAAAGATATGAACTATCACATAATAAACTCACCAATCAAAGTCAACATGAACGCATTCACCATTGCGAGTGTCAATCAAAATATTCTCTGAGTGTCGATCACCAAGCCCAATAACATGTCCAACGGCAGACCACACCGCAGCAGATAATGTAAAGTTGGTTCTAGCCTCAAACCAAGCATGCGGGTTTGAAAAGTTCTGGACGAACCACCTGCAAAAATCCAACATCAAGATGGTGAGAAGTGATGCGTGATACGCAAGGAAAGCATTAATGTATAAAAAAGGTCGTCGCAATCTCAGACAAGTCTTCCTTCTTTCAAATACTCACCAGTAAAAGACCGGTGTGTATTCCTTCAAGAGGTATTCATTAAATTTCTTCCCTGCCATGATAAGGTTGCCTTTTTTGAAGAACATGTCTTGGCATTTTTGGAAGTTGTCTCGTAGAGTAGCATCAGCAAAGTTAGCAAGACGACTCCCGCGGCGATGGATTGAATCGGGCGCAGCCTGAGGATTATACGTCACTGAAACAAGATTTCTGAAGGAGTCGGTATTGGGTACCCATTCAAGAATGCCACAATCCTCTGCAAGGCAAACAACCGAAAATGTCCTTAGTTGTAGTCGCAGCCTTTGCCTTTGGCCGTTGGGACCAGCAGAGCCTTTGCGGCCGGCAAAAATTCTATTGATGACATTATTGAGATCCTGAACACGGGAGTCCTTTCGCAGGTCCCCTTTTGCTTCTTGCTTCACTAGAAAATGCATCTCTCCGGCATCTTCAGGGATAGAATGGCTCGACTCTGACAAAATGCCTCGCTGTGCTGCAGTAGATGGGACTGCAAATATACTAATTTTCTTTGGGCGCGCCGTGCTGAGCATGAACTTGAGCTCAGAATTGAACGCCCGCATGCGTGGTACAAACGATGGAAACACATCTTGGACACCAGACTGCCCAAGTGTGCTAGGGTTCACTGAAAGTGCAGCTTGAACTGGAGGAATAAAGTTTTGAAGTGGTGTACCAAATGCAGGAACTTTAATTTTCATTGTTGTTGCATTGGTTTTCGGGATGTATCTGCATAAAGAAAAAGAAACAAAGGGGCGGCTTAGGAATTAGACCTCACGCATAAATTGGAATATTTTGTCTGTTGAGACAGTCAAAAACTTACTTAGCTAAAGAGATGAGAAACTTGAATACATTTTTAGAAGCATTTAGCATATCGTAGACTTCTTTGCAGCTTTCTTTCTCGTTCAATACTTTCAGGGCGCTGAAAAAAACATCCTGGTGTGAACAATGAAAGGTGATAGATTCGCGCAGCGGCATTTAGCGACCATACAGCGGGGTAGCATACAGACAGGAAACTACATTCACCAAGCACTTACATCTCCTGCCCTGGTTTTCAAGTCAGATTTTGAGAACCGCAGCCAACCACATGACCAAATAGCCTGAGCTGGATACCTTATCAGTACCGACTTGAGGATGAGTAGAACATTTGCTGAAGTTTCTTTATTTGAGTGTACAACGCAAGAGATCAATTGAGGCAGAGCCGTGTACATGACATGCTCCGGGATGCTATTGACAAAGTTGGCAATGAGCTTATTCATCTTGTGTTGATTCCGGACCAGTTGATCCAATACTGTTGGTACGAGAAATTGAGACGATTAGCATCGTGAAAAAAAACAACAGAGAAAACACAGGTACTGATAGTAAATATACACCAGTGCCACCTTACCTTTTTTATGGCGGTCATCTGTACTTTTCCTTGAATCTTCTTCATTTGTTTCATCTTCGATTGCTGTGAACTCAAGCCACATGGACAATAAACGCGGCAGCGCTTGGTATATATGCTTTTGTCCCAACTGAAGCGCCTTTCCGTATTCGCTAACTGCGTCTAACAAGTACTTTTGACATAATTCATCCTCGAAGAGAGCATCGGTCCGAGTGGATTCGTTCCCAATTTGGGAATGTAACTCCAAGAGGGCCGCAACGCGAGACTCTAGCAGCGAATCCAGATACTTTGCAAAAGAGAAATGAGCTTTGGGGTGGTTGTGAACAGAAAAGATAAAATCATTAGGTTCGCAGAAAAATGAAGCACATTCTCAACAACAAGAGCAATTACAAACATTATTGAAACGCTGCGATGCCTAAACCTACCCCTTTCCCACTTTGGCGCAAGCTTCAGAACAACGCGGTAACGATTCTTGATTTCCGCCGCGCTTTTTAGCCCGCCGCCCACCAGCCACTCCGTTGCTTGAAGAACTTTGCGACTGATAACTTCACTACTGTCGGCACTCATTTCGATGAGTGCGGAATCGTCCATACAAAATATGGAGGCGGGGACGCCCTGCTCGATTAGCTTCAATGCTGTGGTTGATTCCCCAGTAGCGTGTTTCAATTTGGCAAATTGCATCTTGACTGCTCCAATAGACTCAAGCACTGGTGGGGTAAGTGAAGTGTTGGATGCAATCCTCATATACGCAGCATTGGCTTGAGTCAAAGAATGTTCGGCAACTCGATACAACCCTCCTTTTATCGCCATTTTGCCGATGGCTAAACACGTTGACCCCTCGAGAGCGGGTTCGTTCATCATACGGAAAAGGGCAAGTCTGGTGTTGATTATTGAATTTGATCCTGATATATCTGGACTGGCCAAATTCAATCGCATGTTCCACCCATTTGAGGTCGCAAGCTCGGAGAAGTTTGTCTCGGTGTTTATATCCAAAACAGCACAGGTGTCTTCAACCTCACGCAGAGCATGGAGCTTCATCAAAAATGGGTACGATCGAGTGTAACTGTCACGTGCAGCAACCGACAGGCCAGACAGTACGGACTCTCTGGCGTCTTCAAGAAACAAGGCCACCCTCAAGGTTGATTTCGAATGAAGAGAATGCATGGCGCGACCGAGCGAGAGTTGGTACTTTGCGTCGGCACTGAGTGCTGCTTCTTCTTCTTGATTGTTGACAAGTTCGTCAAGATTTTCCCATTTTCCCAGGCGCCAAGCAGCTTCGGTCGCCGACGGAAGCAGCTCGTTGCATATTCCAAAGGATTTCGAGGTCGAAGCATCCTTTGACATTCCATAAGCTTGGTTCAGCGCACTCTCTAAATGACCGGGAAGCTTGAGAAGACATTTGAGCAACCCAGTTTGACCGAGTTGACGCTCATTTGCCGAAGAAGTTAAATCGAGGAGTTGCTCGTAGGATTGAAGCGCGCCTTCCCAATCACCGTACATTTCTCTCTCCTTTGCTTCGTCAGCAAGACTCCTCGTCAGGCCTAGTTGATTGCCATCTTGAGCGACAGCAACCATTGTGTCAAAATCGTCAAGTTCCCCCAGTATTTTTTGAGTCAGTTGAATATCGATCCCACCTAAATAGCGGGAATCGAGGAGCTTGGATTCGTTGCGAAAGTTCAATCCCTCTGCATTATTTGTTGGAGCATCCACATGACCGACAGACACGTGAGCCCTTGCCCCCATCTCAAGAAATCGCAAGGCACGAGAGTGCATGCCAACTAAAGAAGCGGCTTTGGCACAGGAAGAATATGGAATGCGCCGCATCAAGTCCTGGATTTTAGAAATACTCTTTTCCGCGGGCCACGAGCCAGGAGAAGGTTTTGGGGTTTGTTTCCGTGACTTTCTGGACTTTGATCCGCCGCCCGACGTTCGGTGCCGCTGTTCCGTCTCGTGATCCGCCCAGTGCGAAAGTACGTCCATGAGGATGAACACGGAATTCGCCGCTTTCTCTCTTTCTCGCATATTCATCGATACTCCAGACAACTCTTCATTCTCGTCCCCAAACGTCAGAACATCAACGATTTCTTGTACAATGACATCCTCGTCCCTCGAGTTACTGAACACGACCCCATCAAGGACTAACAGCGGCAGCAGGAACTCGGTGACGCTGATTCCCGCCTGCGACCGAATGGCCGATCGGCACGCAAAGAAGAATTCGCGCCAGACACTGCTCGTGTTGTTGTGGCTCTTGGTGAGGAGGAAGCGGCAGAAGGAGGAGAGCCAGGAAAAGTACGAGTTTGCCTTGGCGAAGAAGGGCGGAGGCTTGGCGGCGGACGTGTCGGACTGCATGTAGTTTGTCCTGCATTCCATGTGTTTTTTTCGGCCGGCGTCGGTTATGAAGATCATGAGTCAAAAGTGGAAGGGAGTTGAGGGGGGAAATAATCATAATCGCAGGGAGTGAAAAAAACACACGAAGCGTCGACAATGGTGGCACTTACGACCAAAAGGGTTCCACGATATCGCGAACGCCCGCGTCCTCCAATTTCGTCTTTAGCCACGGACTCATATCACCCTTATTCCCATCCACACCGTGACTGCTCGACGATGCCAAGTCTCTTTCGTCCGTTGTCTCGGTTGCCTTCTTCCGACCCCGTTTCTCGCCACTCGTCGTCGTCGGTGCAGCGGGTGCTATTGAATCACCCACGGACCGATCAAGCAGCTTGAGCAATTCCTGAATTGCAAACGAAATCTTGTGCTGATCCAGCGTCGTCGGTGCCGATTTCAACCCCACGACGAGATGCCTCGTGACAAGCTGTAACTCGTATCGTAACACCTGGCTGTTCCACGGTTGTTGGGACAGCCTCCACTGGTTGCCGTCGTCCTTGCTGTTGCTACTGCTACTGATATTGCTGTCACTGCTGCTACTGCCCATTCCCCCATTCATGGCCGAATTGATTTCCTGTCCGAGACGGTTGGGATCAATGGCTCCTATTTCCCCCAGGCAGGACGCGATGGAATCGCGAATGTCACGATCGGTTTCTTCGACGACTCGGTACAGGAGCTCTCGGAGAAGGGTGGTTACCACGCCTCCAATGCTGCTGGGACAGGGACCTATAGTATATACGTAAAATAAATAATATACCGAAACAAGTTTTAAAAAGGTGAGACAAAAATAATGTACATGTACGTCGACAAACGACAGGATGAGGAAACAACCAAAACCACAAACAAATCTTCGATTAATTCTAGACTACAAACCATAGATTGTGTATATCTTACCCGAAGAACTTCGTTGTTCAGTAGTTGAAGTTGTAGCCACTTGCTGCCTGGTCGAATCATCATGCACCACCGTCAAAAACCGCATGCTTGACACCTCCTCATTGGCCACGAGACTCTGAAACAACGATCGATTCGCACGAATGATCTCCCGCAAATGACACAACACGACATTGCGGACGTTCTTGCTCTCGTGGGACGATAGCAGCGATGATAGGATGCGGAGTCGTTTGATGAAAATTTCTCGGAGGTCGGAAGAGTCAAATGATGATGGGTCCTTACTTGTACCTGTACGAAGCTGCGACAAGAGCTTCACATCATCGAGCGGCACTCCGTTATTTTCGAGCAATCGACGGAAAGTTTGCAGTTCCGGCGCCTGGGGAAGGCAGGGTACCTCGGCAAAGTAGGAAGGAATGGTGGCGTGGGCCTGGCCGGAGGCGAGCCATTCGAGCATGGCTGATGCTTCTTTGACAACATGGGCGTGTACGTCGTCGTTGCTGATCGAGTTGCTGATCTTCGAATCGTCGCCGTCGTTGTCATTCTTATCATCATTCTTGTCATTATTGATGCTGCTGCTGCAACTGTTGCTCCGATCAAACAATGGAAAGAGAACCACAACGATGGAGGTGAGATTGTCCCCCACGATGCATGCATCGTGCGCAATGAGGATGCGGATAAAGTCAAAGAGGGTCTTGACGGCGATGAGACGCAGGGAGGAGATTCGTCGTTGTTGCTGTTGTTGACTCGACGAATCACCACCACTCGTACTACTCGACGAACCACCACTACTCGTACCACCACTTTCAATGGCATTGTTAATCGCGCTCATAATCTGAGGCATGTACTGCGGAGAATCTTCTTTGGGCAAGAACCTTAGCATAATCCTCAAAGATTTGATGGCCCGGAATCGATCCCTGTCGGATCGGGCTTTCTTCCACTTGTGGAGGACGACGTTGACGAGGAGGTACATGAAGTTCGGTGCTATCCATTGCATTGCCGGCGAGGTGGAGGGTGGCGAGGATGATTCATCTTGTTTTGATGGTTTGTCTTCTTTTCCTGCTCCGTCTTGCGGCTGCTGTTTCGTCGTCTTGTTCTCCTGCTCCTTGAGCAAATAGCCCTTGGTCAGCGCCATCAGTACGTCCTTCCGCTTGAAATCCGTACCATAATCTCCCAAAGCACAAGGAGAACTAGACGACACATATTCACCTCCGCTTCCACAATTATCGTACATTTCATCCACCCCGTCCTCCTCGGGATCGTCCCCCCCCAACTCCCACACCAAGCTCTTCAACACGGCATCCCCCTTTTCTCGTAATATGTCCGACAGATTGAGATGATTCGAAAACTGGCAAATGGTCGACGTGAAGAATTTGAGGGGAGCACGATCCGGATGCAGGAGGAGTCGTGGCAGTACGTACTCGATGACGTCACTCTTGACGCAGAGTAGGCGGGCGTTGTCCATGAGTTTCTTGGTGGTGATGTTGACTCCCAGAACGATGGAGCGGGCGTGTTTGGGGGGACGGTTGCGTTTTTTGTGGTCCGTGGTGGTTCCTACCAGAAGCGTTCCTCCACTCTTAGTCCTCACCTTCTGCTCCTCCTTCCCCAACTTTTTCCCCTCACTAATGAGATACATTCGAAAGGCCGCGCAGTACTGCAGAGCATTGTGGTCCTCGTCGATGATGGTGGCTGTAATGACGGCCGGGTAGACTTTGTCGACGTACTCCATGATTTCGAGGATTGTGTTGGAATCGTTGAGTCCTCCTCCGGTGAATTTTCTGGGAGTTGTGGCTGTGGCGGCGGTGGTCTTATTAGCAGTCGGAGTACCACTAATACTACGGTAGCGGCTGCGACTCTGAATGCTCTGACTGTCACGACTGCTGCGCCTCGTCAGCAAGAACGACTCGATGAAGACGGCCAACAACCGGTACCGCATCTTCGGACCGGTGGAGTCCTGGAGGAGAAATTCTGAGAAGAGTGCTGGAATTAAAGTGGAGTCGTGATGGTTGATCAGTTCTTGACCGTTGCCAATGATGGAGTCCAATCGGCACAATTCTTGAAAAGCCAGACCGGCAAGCGCCGACCGGGCATCGTAGTCAAATTCATCATCATTATCATCATCGTCGTCGTCGTCGCGACAATGGCGACAATGGCTCGCCACCCAAATCCTCACGAGGGCAAGAAAGGCTCGTCGAAACACCAGCGTTCGGAGGAGTGACGTCGTCACGACTGCGGTAGTATCGGCAGCGTCATTGGCGGCGGCGTTTTTGGTGGCAGCGGAAGAAGATGATGGCGGAAACGACGATGCATTGGATGATGCAGATGCAGCAGCTTCGCAAAGCGATCCAAAGACGTACACCGCCGTCGTCAGATCGGGAGAAGAATCGTTACTGGCAACGTCGTGGTTGCCGCCGACGTGACTGCCGTCCTTGGAGGATCTCGCACGACGGCTGCCACGAGGATGACCGTCGGAAGAAGAAGGCAGTTGCTCCGAAAGAAGAAAGTCTTGGCTCGCCATACAAAAATGTGCGAGGAGACGATCGATCTCGTTGAAGAGTCTGTCGACCATCGATCGTGCCGCCAATGGACCGAGACGATGAGCCGTCGCTGATGACGCTGATGCAGCGTTCCCCACCGCCACCCCCTCATCCATCTTGTCGGTAGAACCAAACATCAAAATCAACAGTCGGCAGCGCTGTCCCAACAGCGCCGGTCCGACGCTCCGTGCGACGTCCCTTCTCAGGGCGGGGTCTGTCTCCAAAAAGGGAAGGAGAAGGATCCATGCCAAGTTGGGTATACTCTCTATCCGTGCACGGCGGGTGGTGACCGCAGTAGTGGTAGCGTTGTTCTCATCATCAGCGTCACGACTGTCGTCGCCGTTGTTTTCCGATGCAACCAAGGCCGACAACAAACCATCGTAAGCCTCGCTCCGCCGATCATCGTCGCATCGACGGCTGTTCCGTTGAAAAAACTCTCGTGCTTTCTCGCACGCTTGGCGCAGCTCCTCCGATTCCTTCGACGATGATGGTGGGGTGGCGGACGCCGCAGCGGTCCGCAGGTAATTCCAACGGGATCGACGCGCCGCAGCCGTACGAGCATCTTCGTCACGATTCCCGCCATCCGAATGATGGCTACGATGACGGTTACGATTATTGCGACGAAGAGTCCTGACCAAGATCGCACTGCACTCCTCGTTCGACAGCGGCATGCGGTGTAAAAAAGGGGGCGGAATACGTGGGATATTATAGGTGGTCAGGGAGACGGTTGTGGGCGGTGATGTGCCGTGGATGTGGTGTGCACGCTACTCCTAACCCTACTGCTCCACTAAGACAGCGTCGGAACAAGGTATGAATTTATCCTCGATGGTAGCAGTAGTACGGTGATGGTGACGACGATTGAGAGGCGAACAACATCTCCTTCAGCAGGACGAGTGACGCGTGTGCGGCCGCTACGACGACCAGCGAGTTTGTGGTAACAGCATTATAATTTCCAGTGTCTGTACGTAGCGCCGCCACGATCAGTGTAGCGACAGTACGATACCAACAGGCCTCCGAGTTCCGATAAGGAACCACTGTCGCATCCGTTGATGCGAGTAAGAGGCTGATACTCAATACAGCTGTTCCAATTTGGTTCCAGCTTTTTGTTTTTGATCAGCACTAACATTTTTGCCGCCGCCGCCGAGGCCGAGGATGCCATTGCGAAAAAGGTTTTCCTGAGAAAAAGGTTTCCAACCCAAAAATGTGTTTTCAAAAAGGTTTTGGGGGAAGGTTTTTCTCTATTTTCAAAATGTTAGATTAGAAGAAAAAAAGCTGGAACCAAATTGGAACAGAATTATATATACCATCCAAGTTCTAGGCTTTTTATGATGTTTCCCGCACTACTTTTCGGCTTTTCGAACTCAGCTTTTGTGTGTGTTTACAGTACCACGCATGAACGTGGGCATAATCGTTCTCCGCTAGGTATTCTTAATTCTTA
Source organism: Porosira glacialis (assembly GCA_036939395.1). Classification (NCBI taxonomy): domain Eukaryota; phylum Bacillariophyta; class Thalassiosirophyceae; order Thalassiosirales; family Thalassiosiraceae; genus Porosira; species Porosira glacialis. Next base: position 10,519 of record JALLOR010000146.1, read on the forward strand.
CTACTATTCATTAGGTCTTAACAGGGAAGAGCAGCTATTTTGCTATCGGTGCAAAAGCATTGGTGTGTCCTCATTTGAATATCCACTGCAACTCATCGAGGCTTCGTCGGACCTTCCTTAGATCCTCCCCCATTGATTCGTCCAAATCCTTCCCCGAAGGCAGTGTACTCCGAGCCCCGACCCCACCCAGCTTCATTCCTGCCACCCACGACGCTAAGCGGAGGCAGAACAGCACGTCTTCGTCGTTCGGAGGTGGCACAGAAAGGCGATCTTCGACACTATCTCGGCCGTGCGACGGCGTCTCGTTAGACGTCAGCAACTTGCCAACAATGTATCCCCCAATAAAGGCATCGCCGGCGCCAGTAGTGTCCGCAATGCAAATGCCATCCATCACTCCCACAATGTGAACGGTGTAACGGTAAATTGTGTCAATGCCATTCCCGACGATCCTCTGCTCGAGTGAGATTTTGTATCCACTCGCTTTTTCGTGTCCGTCCCGATTTTGTGTCTGCTGCGATTCTTTTCTCGTTATGACGTGCTCGATTCGATCTCGACTAACTCCTAGACATCGCGGTTCTTCCATGCAGATTCTTAGGGATCCCTGTCCACCTCTTTCAAACAGTTGATGCAGCAAGGCGCAACGAAGAGAAATCAAAACGAAAGCAAATGTCCACACATTAATAAAGAAAACGAAGATAATTTTAACTCATCTCATCTTGTCATCTTGCGTACCTTGTCAACACAACTTCTTTGTTCTCCTGATGAGAGTGTTCGCAATTAAAAAAGAAAAGTAGTTGCACCGCTCGCAGGCAATCTTTAGCAAGCCCCGAAGACGTTTCCCGCTCGGAAAATCCCTCCACTTTAGTTTCGGCCCAAATATCTGGCTTCCACAGCGCGGCGTTTCCACCGACTCCGTCGCTGCTGCACGCTTCCAACCGCTCCCGCTCCTCCTCCCTTGCCTTCCACCGACGCTCCAAGAACCCCCCCAAAGCAGAATTATTGCAGAAAAGCACGTCCGCCAGAGACAGCAATTCGTCAAATTCTGGAAGGAAGCGATCTCTTTCGACGTCGACGCTCACGCACATGCCGTGGCGATGTTTGGCGTGTGCGGCCACCCGCGCTGCTGCAGTGACGTGCCGCGAATCGGAATGGAAGTGCCGCACACCCGGCGGGAACAAAGGATCTACACCCATCGTCGTAGCAACCTCGACGTCACGATGGGTCAGTTCGCCGCAAGATCCTGGTGAGAATACGCACGTCCTCGTGTGATTCTTCTCGTCCACAAGCACTGTCGTCGAACTGGTGGACGAAGCTGCGGCTCCCATCCGAAGGAACAACGGAGAAGTCAAATCAATGCAAAAAGCCGGAGACGAGAGTTCCTCGACGATCCGTTCCGCTGCCGAGTCGTTTCCCAATTTGGTGAGAAGCTGTACCGTTGCGGCCGACCCCAGTGATGGAGGTAAGATCTCCCGAGCGATGATGGATTGAAGTAGCGCAGCCGCGGCAACGGCTGTATTCGCGGCATTGCCTCCACCACATTCTGTCGAAGAAGATGCGCGGACTTTGGAATCTGGTTGGGGATATTCAGATACGGTCAGGATTCGATCGAGAACGCACGCACCCATTACGGAAAGGACGACGTTCTGTCGTCCGCCGTTGGCGTCTCGGACAATTGGGCTCCCTTTGTCATCGTTCGCGTCAGTGGTGATCATAATGTTTCTCAGGGTTGATATGAAGGTTCATTCCTCGCCATCACCGTGGCCCAGATGTCAATACAGTAAATCACCACCCTTCTGTGGTGTAAACTACAAGGAGTAGAACATAGTAAATGGCCGCTGCCGCTACTAACTACTAGTGCCTAGTCAGACTATTGTGTGATAGAACCATCACCAGTGATAGAATAATCACACATTTGAGGCAGTCCAGTAGTCTAGCACGGCCGTAGTAGAGTCATGCCCGTGCCGTGGCGACTCTCTACGGTCCGGGGAAGACCTGCCGTCAGATTTGGTACTTGCTACCCGATGAAACG
>JALLOR010000147.1:0-13755 GCA_036939395.1 Porosira glacialis
CAAGAATAAGTGGAGATTATTTTATTAAACAAACACTGTTGAAGAGGTATGCTTGTGGATAATTGGTGTTGTTAATAATACGACTTTTGACAAACCACCCACTCAGTATTGGCTGGGAAATACAAGCATACATGGATTTGCCACTTGGAAAATTAGGAGTGATAGTGATAGGATAATTGGATGATTCATAAACAGTAAGCAGTAAGTTTGTCATATATATGTAGGAGACTCTACATACCTGGCACTCTATTATATGTTGCTCTATTAAATTGGGACGCGGCAGCTACGAGCTTCTTACTTGTAAATGGGTACCTTTCTTTGCGCTGCTCTTTTTGGGCCTAAACAATTCACCGAAATAAATTGAGTCCTTTATTGCAATATCGCGGCGGGTGGGAGTCTTGTCAAAGTCTCCCTTCTTTGAAGCTCGGATATTTGTGTACTGACAACTTTACATGTGTCGCAGAGTTTCCTAACTTTGTTCGATCATGGTTCGATATTTCAGGCTTACTGTACCAGTAGCGGTAAGTACACAAAGGCTCAGCACGCCGTGAGAGGTGAGAAAGAATGCGGCATCATTTTTACATTTAAAATTATTATTTACTATGACTAGACTACATACATGTTGAATTTCAAGTAATGGTAGGACTTGTATGTGCAGAGAAATATGTCAGGCGTTTAACACAGTCATGACCAGATCTATGATGCAAGTCTTGTTTCGTATATGTACAAAAGACGACACAATATGTTGGTATTTGTTCCTAAACGGTGTCGTATGCGTTGCATCTAATTCAACGCCGGCTCAGCGGCGGTGCTTGGTATTGATCGAGGAACCTTCATATCGGGAAGAAGTGGCACCGCCATCGTCTCCCGAATCTGCCGTGGTTGTGTTTGTCGATTATGACTCTCTTCACGATCATCCTCATGGTGCGTTACTTCAACATCCACCTCATCCTCCCATCGGACGGTCCGTTTCCGTAGCGACGGCGACTTCAAGAGCGATGTTCTTCTACGATTCTGTTGATGTTGCTGTTGCTGTTGCTGTTGCTGTTGCTGTTGCTGTTGCCGCTGTCGATCCTTCAATTGTCGCTGCTGTAGTTCGACGACGAGAAGCGCCTGGATCTTCTTCACCTGCGCCCAGTGCGTCTCGCCCACGGCATTCCGAAGCCGATCGTTGACTGCATGGGCGAGGGTGGGATACTTGGAGTCGCCGTTCTTTTGATTCTTGTCGCAGTCCTTCAGGACCTGATGGTATAGCAGCAAGCAGCATACATGCATTAAGTAGGCAAGATAGCTAGTGAATGAATCATCAATCATTACATATTGGTTGACTCACCTGCTTGGCTAGACCCCAAACATCCTCGTCCACCCTTTCTAGATATCGAAGCAGGGTTCGTACCAGCACGAACAGATTCATCCGGTTACTCTGTCCTTCCATGTTTTACAACAGATTTGCCAGACACTTTCAGAATGTTGGACAGTTTGGAGTGAAAAAAAGTTTAAACGAGATATGCTTTTTTGCTTGTTGTGATTACTTGTAGTTAGCTTATTAGCAATACGGAGTACGAGTGTCAACAAACTTGTGTGCCGGAGATTTGCAGGTAAATAATATCAACATAATATTATTACATGGATTTATCGCTAAAGAACAAACTGAAACTGGTTTTCTCTAGACTTGTAGTAGGACCTAGATACTACTGAGGTTGGGTTCTCTATTTACAAGTACCGTAGCTTTCGAATTAACTCATTTTCATAGGATCCTCATTTTGACCCATTTTCAGACTTCCTCTTCATAACCTCCTCATTATAGTTGGTTTGTCCTTTCATAGACTTTCAGCTAAAGTACTCGTACCTATGTCATAAGTACGTATGTACCGTAGAAACATATTACCTTTGGTACATTAATTTACTTGTGTGTAGTTTACTTACTGGATCAGTATGGTCGCTTTCATAAATTCCTCATTTTGTGAGATATATCTTTTCATACCTTTCACACTGAATCCTCATTCTGGCCCCGCATGAAAATGAGTTAATTCGAAAGCTACGGTATTTTAGAGAGGCGCACCGAGGGATCGATCATCATCCCCGGGGGTCACATAACCATTGACACTTCTACTACTAACAGGAATGAATCCTTTTGTTGTCCGGCAATTCAACCAGCGTACGGTACCCCGTTCGCCCCCGGCTACCAGACTAACAGGTATGAATCCTGTTGTTGTCCGGACATTCAGCCAACGTACGGTACCCCGTTCGCCCCCGGCTACAGGTACCGTAAAATGGAGACGGGAGGATTTGTGTAGATTAAATAAATATTCTAGTTCCTAATTAGAATTCCCAAATCCCTCCGATACGCACTTCTATTTCCCGACGTAAGTTCTTGTACGGTATAATGAGTAGGCAAACAATAATTTGTTTGATAGTACTTGCAAGTAGAACTTTTAAGTAGGCTGATAATGAAAAATAACATTGTGGCGTGATCAGTGGAAAAACCAACGCAGAAATTTACCAGCCGCGGGACTTCTACCCAAACTCCGGCAACAAAAAGATACTCTCCTTTGCCAACAAGATCACGGTACACGTACAGTACATACGTAGATTTGTGTCACGATGGTACAAATATGCAAAAACGAATGGTTCTACAGATAATACCACGGCTATTTTTATCCTCTATTTCTCTTCTGCGAGCTGTTGAGTATATTACTTACATACTGTGTATGAAGTAATACATAGGCAGGCATTGTACACTGTACACTTGTACTGCTGGTACACACTAGAGGTAAGTCAAAGTAAATACAACAGTACTATTTGAGTGTATCATTATGACTACTGTATGAAAGATATGTACAAGGTACACACACCTAGCTACATGGAGGAACTATACATGCACTGTGTGTAGTTGAAGGTACAGGTAGTAGGCATGTAGATCTTCTATAAGTATCACTATCAATACAGTATCCCATGTATGTCACAATACAGTTACCAGTACTGTAGTCTACAACTACAACAGTGCCCACCAGAGTACCTCAAAAAACGAATCAGCCTGATGCTTTTACTAGAGTATTATGATGAGGGGAAAACTGTACAGTACTGTACTGATGTACAATTTGGCACTGTAGATAGGTAGAGTAGATATCATTTTTAGAAATGGGCCATTGTTAAAAATGGGGTTTGAGTGGTCCCTTTGAAAAACTGTAATAATATTTGCACTTGATCAGTTATATTGATCTGATCATGTGTGGACTTGGGTTGTGCAGTATTGTAGCAGGTTTTTTTACATTCAAAAATATTGAATCCTGACAGAAAGAGATCACAACATTTAAAAAGTTGATTAATGTACTTCTTCTGCTGCCTGATGATAGAGGAGGGACTGGGGTCTTATACAGTTTACAGAACTGTGAGATCCCACTGTTTCGATGGCATATATTCCAGCTTCTTTCAAAGTTCAGAGTGTCTTTGGACAAACCATTTTGTAAAAGTGAGAGACGTGATTGTGAATGTTGTGAGTGTGATGTGGGTTGTGTGTGTGATGATTGTTTATATTGTGTAGTGTTGGTGAAACACTGAATCATCAAATGAGACAGCATGTGGTAAATAATTACACCATAAAAAGGAGAGATGTGAGTGTCTGACCCAGAGCAATTGAAGACAGTATGGTGTCCAGAGATGTACAGTGCATGCTGTGCATGATGTGTGTCTACTTTATTGTGGGTGTGGAAAACAAACTGGAATTGAAAATTGTAGAGACAGTATCTGACAAAGAATCACACCAGAAAGGAGAGGTGTGAGTGTCTGATATAGAAGCAGAGGAAGCATAGAGTAGAGTATCAACTAAACATCAACAAATATCACTGTATCACATAATGATATATGATTAGAAAGTAGTATGTACATGCTCTAAACAAATTCTTTTATCTCGAATGGTGTTGTGTTTATTAAGTAGAGATCTTTGATATTTTTAATTACAAAAGTGGCCATAAATCATTGAGAGATATTTTTTGAAAAATACTTTAAATAACATACACAATATGTACTGTACTGTAACCATTTACATACTGTGTACAATACACAATCAAATTTACATATTTTAAGGGTTTGATTGATTGAAATCCCATATATTAACATGGTATCTACTCTACATACCTAGCATAGTAGGTTCATACATACATTCTATTTACAGTACAACTAATGTATCAATAGTTCTGATGACAGCATACAGTATACAGTCCATATACAGTAGCAGTGGTGCCTCAAAAACGAGGCAATTGGCTCTTGATGTTATTTTATGATGTAATAGACTACATACCAGCACTTACACATACATGGTGTGTGCACTGTACAGTACTGTACTGGAACTGGAACTGGTACACAGTTGTAAGTGTAGCTCCAGCTGGTACAGCTGTAAACACAATACTTATGAAATATATGTACATCTACAGTACAAGGAATTAGTATATTGTAAACATACAAAACATATCATCTGTAGTACTGTAATCTACTGGTATAGAGTAAGTATGCAAAACAATAATTTGTTTGATAGTACTTGTGGTACTTTTTATTAGGCTGATAATGAAAAATAACATTGTGGCGTGATCAGTGGAAAAACCAACGCAGAAATTTACCAGCCGCGGGACTTCTACCCAAACTCCGGCAACAAAAAGATACTCTCCTTTGCCAACAAGATCACGGTACACGTACAGTACATACGTAGATTNAAATAATTACACCATAAAAAGGAGAGATGTGAGTGTCTGACCCAGAGCAATTGAATACAGTATGGTGTTCAGAGATGTACAGTGCATGTTGTGTATGTTGTGTGTCTACTTTATTGTGGGTGTGGCCAACAAACTGGAATTGAAAATTGCAGAGACAGTATCTGACAAAGAATCACACCAGAAAGGAGAAGAGTAAATTTCTGACATAGATGATTTAGTGCAGAGATCAGAGTCTCAACTCAACATCAACAAATATTACTGCATCACATAATGATTATAAGTAGAAATTATTTCTGTACACACTCTTCACAAGTTCTAGTATCTTGAATGGCACTGTGTTTATTACATAGAGATCTTTTACTTTGATATTTTTAATTACAAAAGTGGCCATAAATCATTGAGAGATAATTTTACAAATACTAAATATATGCTGTTTCATATAAACTGTACTAAGTACTGCACCCATATCCATATTGTGTACAATACACACTCAAATATCAAATGTGCATATTTTAAGTAATGTTTAAAGGGTTTTATGTTTTGAAATCCCAAAGGTTTATGTGCATTTAAACATGGTATATACTCTACATCCCATGTACACACTTTCTATTTACAGTACAACTACTGTATCAATATTTCTGATGACAGCATACAGTCTACATACAGTATCAGCAGTGCCACAAAAGCGAGTCAACCAGCTCTTGATTTCGTTCTATGATGAAATAGACTACTAACTGTGTATATCCAGGGAATATGCAATGTGCAGTACTTTGGAACTGGTACATAGAGGTAAGTGTAGGATGTAGATGTAGGTCCAGCTGGTACAGCTGTAAATACAATACTTATGAAATATACCATTATCTACAGTACAAGGAATTAGTATTGTAAACATACAAAACATATCTACAGTACTGTACTCTACTGATGTATAGAGATAAATAGGCAACAAAAATACTGTAATACACATGACACTTTATATCAAGATGATAGTGTAAGGTATTTACTGGAAAAGGATTGTAAACAGCAATTGTATTCTACGTGGTCTTCCTGCGGAAGAAAAGATTTCACCGGACTCGTGTAGGACGGAGAGATAAAATAAAAAACAAGTACCACACGAGGGACTTGTACCGGATCCTGGCAGAAAGAAGATACTTAACTCTACCAACACAGTCATATAGATCTGTTTAACAATGATACCAAAATAGTTCTATTTATATACAAAAATTGTGATTATTTCTTTGCTCTTTTTCTTTTCTGCGAGCTGTTCGTTGTGTTTCTTACTTACATACTGTGTATGAAGAAGTATACACAGAAAGGTACTGTACACTGTCGTACATACTAGAGATACGTCTAGGTAAATATAATCGTACTATTTGAGTTTATTATTGTGACTATGAAAGATATGTGCAAGTTACACACAGCAACACGGAGGAACTATACTGTATGTAGTTGAAGGTACAAGTAGATAGCATCCTTGTCATGGCATCGACGAGTTTTTAGAGAGGGGAGAGCAGCCATTCGTTAATGTCATAATTTTGACTTGGTAAGAATATGAAAGCAAAGTATGGAAGCAACAAAATCATATGTGAATGTGTTTTAGGAGGAACTCAGATCTACTCGATCGGGAGGCTCGGAGTCTTGGAGTGACGCACGTACTAACTTTATTACTGAACAAAAAGGATCGAAACCGGATTCGTGTTCAAATTTGTGAAATGAACATATAATGCAGTAAACTGATTTGAGTTATAGTAAGATCATTTGTAGTGAAAACTTCGAAATTGGGCATAGGTTAGGGTGTGCAATGAATATCATATATCACATAATTTATGTGCGCACAAAGTGTGATGGGTGCATTTGCACATCATGTGTGCATATCGTGTTTGCGTACTGTGTCATATGTGCACGCAAAGCAGGTGTACATACCATGTGTGCAGTTAGGTAATGTTGTCTAATTAAATCAATTAAATTACGAAATTTCATCTGAAATGCCACGACTTCTACAAAACTAAGATGTAGTAAATCCAGAGTTAGCCTCATCAAGACACTGTGTGTCCTGCCATTCTTTGCAGAGAAGTCTATGCACACTACAAATCACTTTGATCTACATTGACCCAACGCCAACCTTATCCTTATTTATACCAGTAGGCGCTGAAGTTTCTGATTTTAAAACATGTGCTATTATACAATTCTATTTACTACACTGATGATAATTATAAACAATCATCTTCTCATGATGACTCGGATTCATTCATCGTTGATCCAAGTGCCTTATTCTCCAAGAAAAGACCAAGACTCTCTGCCGTTCTGTACGCCTCGTCCATGGAAATTTCTTCCTTCTTCATCCCTCGAATCAGTCTAAATGCCCTGGACCTATCGGCGTTCCATCTCACCCCCTCGCCCACCCTCTTGTCACTTTGGTACAAACTGACATCCACGTCGCCGTCCGCCCAGTGGTATGTCCCTGCAGCGTGCTTCAGCCCGTTGTTCCACCCCCCAATATAGGTATCACCGGCGGCAATGTACATGATGCCGTGTCCCTGTCGCTTTCCCCGCGTCCACTCTCCGTCGTACACATCACCGGAGCTGTACCGGGCAATGCCCCTTCCGTCCCTCTTGTCCTTGTTCCAGTCTCCCTCGTAGGAATTGCCGTTGTCGCAGGTGAGTATACCGACTCCGTGGCGTTGGCCATCGTCGTTGAGATCTCCCTCGTAGGTTCCCATGAAGACTCCGTTCCTGCAAATCTTGACCTTCTTGTGAACAACACTGTTGTTGTCTCCTTTTTCTGCTGCCGCTGATGCTGCCTTGGATTCCTTGACGCGACGGCGTATGCTCACCGATTCCTCCTCGGTAACATCGCTCATCTTCGACACCGATACTCCACACTTCTCAAAGTAGATGGCGGTGAGTTGGTCGAGGTCCAGTTTGCTCTTGAGATCTCTGGGCTGTCTCTTCTTCGGAGCTTCGTTATTGTTGGCAACGACAAGGTTCGTAGCGTTCAAAGCTTCTTGAACCTTTGCATCCCTCACCTCGAGCTGGCTTCTTTCATCCTCAGCGGCGCCTGCGGCCTTGGGCACTAAGGCAAAGTCTGCCGTAGAGACGGACTTGGTGGTGCTGTATGATTTCAGTGCCGTGTCGGTCGACTTCTTTCTACCGTAAAGAGTACCAGTACCAGTACCGAACGACGATCTTCGTCCAAATGTCTTTTCGTCCACCAACGACGACATCTTGAGCTTCGTGGCCGTCATTCGTGGCTTGGTCGAAGAAGAAGAGGTAGCAGTGGTCGTATTTCCTGCAATGAGAGGGTCAACCTTCTCCATGAGTTCATCCCACGCTGTCATGCAGTCGGACGGCTGCTGTTTAGCTGACGACCGTTGCAGGGTCAGCGTGCTCGAGGTGAAGTTGCTCCCCGTACGCTGGTAGCTAATGTTATTCGGCGGGACCGCTGTCGTTGTCGACGCCTTGGCTGTTGTTGTTCCGAACCTCGCTGTTGTTCCGAGCCTCTCGAGCCGCTCGTCAATCTCCCTCAGCACACCATCGGGATCAATGTTCAAATCGACCGACATGTTCTCCACAATCTCGGACGCATTCTGCTTCTCGGCCAACAGCATGAGGACCGTGTTCATCAGGTCCTTGTTCTTGGCCTCGAGAGCGACGTTGTTGTCGGCACTGACGATGCCTCCTCCGAGGCCGAAGACGGCATCGACATCTTGTACGGAACTGTCCGAACTGAGATTCCATTCGTCGCGGAGCCGGCGTTGGACGATGGGGTCGTCGGCCTTGGAGAGGAGCATGGAGATGACCGCTCGGAGTTCGCGGTTCTTGGACTTGAGTTCGCGATGGAACTGCTCGTCCTCCGAGGATGCGAGCTTGTTTCCGTGGCTGCTGCTGGTTGGAGCAACAGCGGTTACCGGTACAATGGCTCTTTCCATGTAGGAACTCGTACCTGCCTTCGTGGCTCTTCTTGAGGAAAAGGTGGGCAGTGGTCTGGCAAATGGTCTGGCTGCGCTTCTGCTCTTGGTCTCGGAGAAGTTAGAAGATCCAAATGCATATTCTCTGCGAGTGGACGCGGAATAAGTGGAGGTCGAATTTCGGAGGGGGGTTTGGGACGAGACACGGTGCCTGGACGAGACACGCTGCTTATCATCGGATTTGTAGGAAGTAAGAGCATACCGATCGCTGATGGACGTCTCTTGCCGATCTGCCACCTTCAATGCCTCTTTTGCTTTTGTCTCCGCTGCCTTGGCTGCCATCGCCTTCTCTTTGGTCCTGGCAAGCTCGGCCGCTAGTTGTCGGTTATCCTCCTCCAAGGCATGAACGGCCTCCCTCACGGCCTCCTCCCTCTCCTTGATATTATTGCTCGCACTACTTTCAGCGCCAATGCCCTTGGCCGAACGCAGCACGTCCTTCTTGAGCCTCTGCACCTCTCCTTCCAGAGCCTCCTTCTCCCTCTTCATCTCTCTCGTGGCCACGTCAAACTTGGCCCTGTCAAGTTCCGGCGTGGCATTCTTGAGCGCGGCAATCTCTTCCTCCGCCTCCCCGAGCTTCTTCTTGGCGTCCGCCAGCTCCTCCTCGAGCCGCGATACCTCGTCGTCCATCTTGGACTTGGACGCGGTCTCCTCCTCGGCAAGACAATCTTCCACCTCGTTCAGCGCTTCCTCGAGACGATTGACTTCGGCCTCCAAGCTTTCCTTCTCGCGCTTCATTTCCCGGACGGCCTCGTAGGCTTCGGTGCGATCCTCCTCGGACCTCGTCACCCGCTCGTGGATGCTGCGTTTTTCCTCCCGCAGGAATTTGAGTTCCTCCGTGAGAGATGCTACGAGGGCGTTGGAAACGGCCGCTCCCGAATGGGGATCGGTGTCCATAATCTTGTTGGCGCTCATGGTGTCCGTCGATGCTGCATCGTCGTCGAGTGTCAGCGACCCGCAGCAGCTGCCATGGTTATCATCGTCATTGCCTGGCCTGCGATGCTTCTTCTTCTCCACGACCTCCACCACCGCCAAACTCAGTTCCTCCACCCCCCGACTCGCCGCCTCCCTCGCATTCGCCAATGCCTTCTCCAACTCTCTAACTTTTCGTGCCGCCTCCTTCTTCTCGGCAATCACGGCCATGAGCTTCATCGATGCCTCGCACTTCTCGTCCTTGACATCGTCGATGGTACGTCGCATGGCTCGCATTTTGTCGTCGGCTTCCTGGCGCTCTTCGAGTAGGGCTTCGATTTCATCTTCCATTTCTTCTATTTGGTCCATGAGGGTTTCTTCTCGTTCGGAGGTGGTGGGCTTATCGGTGGCAGTCAGGGTCGATAGACTTTCGTTGCGGTTGGAGTTGCTGTCGTCTAGACCGCCTACGTCGCGCGAGGAGAGGGAACTGATTCCTTCGGTTGATCCCAATGAACCAGTCGAGGACGATGACGCTTTTCGTGCCAACTTCTTCCTACTATTCCTACTACTGGAACTACCGCTGCTACCAATACTAGTAGTTTCATTCTCCTCCTCCAACTCCAACTCCAACTTGGATTGTGAAGAAGAGTTGCTGCTACGAATAAGATCCCCCTCCAAATTCTCAATGGCCAGTACCAATTCCTCGTTCTCCCTGCATGCCGAATCCCGTTCGTCCCGAAGCCGAGTGTTTTCTTTTTGGAAATGCTCGAGTTCGTCCTCGAGGTCCTCGACACGGCTTTCGGCTTCCTTGCCGCGGCCTAGGAGGGCATCGATTTCGTCTTCGGTTTCGGCCAGTTGTTGGCGAAGCAGATAGAGATCGCCGCTGTTGTCATGGCTGTTATTGTTGCTGTTGTCGCCGTTTTTACTTTCAGCAATGACGTTACTCTGATCCTGGTGCAGGTCCAGATTGCTGCTGCCACTGCTACGCACGCTGCTTACGCTCATGCTACCGGAGGATATTTCCTCGGTGGCCTTCTTGGTCTCGTAGGCAGTTCCGTAGGGGATGCCCGTCAACGATGAAGACGAAGAAGAAGCCGAAGAAGAAACGGACGAAGTCGATGACGAAGATGATGCAGCCACCGATGGAGTACGATTCGAAGCTTCCGAAGCAACCGATCCTCCCACCGAAGCCTGGAGTTTCTGATCGTCCTCCCACTGTTCAATGGCATCCTTCAATCTCAGCGACATTTCGTACTTGTCCTGTGTGAGACTTGCCACCGTCAGCATGAGATCCGCGTTCTCCTTCTTGAGGCTGTTGAGAGCCTCGTCGTTGTTGAGCACAGAGTCATTTCCGTCGCCCTCATGTCGGTGCTCGCCGCTGACATTGCTGCCACTCGACATGACGCTCATCACCCCGCTGCAATCGTAATCGTTAATTTGATCACTATCACCGAGGTTCTCACTGGGCACCACCTGAATGGCCCGACTGCTCCTCGCCGTACCCAAACTCGAATCGCACATGCTCGTGTTGCACATTTCCGATTCATGAGCATCGCCACTTCCAACTCCAACTCCTCCCAAAGCCATGGGCAGATACGAAGGACCGCTGCTCTCGCTGTCCCACTCCTTCTTCTCTTCCGCGAGCATCGTCACCTCCTCCCTCAAAGCCCGACGCTCGAAGACGGATTCGCGGAGTGTCGATTTCATTTCCTTGATGACCTTTGTCAATGCTGCATTGCGTTCCTCGAGCGTCGTGCGCTGAGCGGCAACGTCCGACTTGGTACTCTTTGCATCTTCTTCGAGTTTGACGATGGTGGTGCGCAGGTCCTCCATGGCCGATTCGGAAGAGAGGTCTTCGTAATGGACGTGTTGGGCGACCGTTCGGGTCAGCTCTTCGTTAATCTCGACGAGGTTTTCGTTGGTCTCCATCAAACCCTCATTATTTAAAGTCAATTCCTCGTTCTTCGACTTCAAACCCTCCACCGAAAAAGTGAGGCCATCGACGGTCAGTTTCAACTCATCAACGGTACGGACCAAATCCTCGTTGGTCGAGAGCAATTCTTCGCTGGTGGACCGCAGACCTCCAATGGACTGGGTCAGGTCCTCATTGGTGGCAACGAGGGTGGCACGTTCGGCCTGGACCTGATCGAGACGACGGCGCAGCAGAGTGGCACGGGTGGTGGCCGCGGCGACATCTTTGCTGGACTCCGCAGTAGCAGCTGCAGCCTTGAGAGCTTCCATCTCCTGCCGTGTTTCCAACTTGTCATCGACCATGAGACGCAGCTCCGATTCGAGCTTGTGGTTCTCCTCCGTCAGATCTTGGACCTTTGTTTCGAGGTTCTTCAGGATGGATTCGTCCCGTCCTCTCGTCTCGAGGTTGAGGTCGTTGAGGGAGGACGAGGATGATTTCAGTGATGCAAGCGATGATGCGGATTTCTCGTTTTTGAGACGTGCCACAAGATCGTGCGCTGCAATCTTTTCTTCGCGGAGGGATTCGACTTCGGCTCGGAGAGCCTCGTTCTCTTCATCATTGTCCTTGCTGCTGTTGACATATGCTTGGCTGGACACGATGGAATCGATATTGGAATGATGGAACGGTAATTGGGAGGAGAGAAGAAGAGAAAATATACGCGTGTTTGCATGTGAGAAATCATGAAAAAAAGTGAAAACGATTTGTGTCCGTGGTACATTTTGATGATTCTGAGACTTGATGATATCTTGTGCGCAGTTACACATGATATGCACTAAGCACACAAGAAATGCACACATGATATGCACACATGATATGCACACATGATATGCACACATGATATGCACACATGATATGCACACATGATATGCACACATGATATACCGCGAAAGTATCGAAACACGGTCGCAGGAAACTCACACTTGCGATGCCAACTGCCCCTCCAATCCCCCAACCTGATGCGATTGCTGTTCCTGCATATGCTTCCAAAGCGCATACCGATCCTCCGTCTCATTGAGCTGATTCTCGAGTCTATCCCGCTCCCCTCGAAGTTCGAGGACCAGGCCTGCCAAATGCTGCATGGCCGCGCTTTCGCACGCGCTGCTGACGGTGGTGTTGGAGGTGGAGGTTTGTACGCTTTGTACACTTTGGGTTTGGACGCTGTTGTTGAAGGTTCCATCGTTGCTACCTTCCGAACCGACGGAGGGTGAATCTTCGATTGGCCGAGGTTCTTCTCCTTCGCTGACGGAACTGCTCCCGCTGATGCTGTTACTCGTGCTTCGAGGCGGAGGAGGAAACAAGTGCCTCCTCTTATCCTCAGCGACATTTATTCCCGTGACGGCGGCTACGGCCGCATCGGCAATCGCCGCTCTTTCCTGCTCACTATTCTGACTGTTGAGACTGCCACTGTTAGTTCTCGGAGGCGGAGGAAATCGCTGCTGCCGCTCGTGAGTCCTCCGATTCGAGTCACGGTCATCGTCTCCACTCGACGCATCGGCCGAGTACGATTCGGAGACACTCGATTCTCCGCTGATGACGCTGCTGCCTCGACTGCTGACACTGCCTTCCGAACCGCGGCTGTCATCATCGTCGCTGAAACTGTCCCCATCACGATGGCGGTGGTTCAAGTGGCCTTCGGCGATGCCCGCCTTGTGATCCCGGCTCACGCGACTGCGATTGCTGATACTGTTGATGAGACTCTTCCCGCCGAGGCTGAGACTGTCGTCGGGAGACGCATGGGTGACCAACCCTTCGCTGTCGAGACTTCGGTCGGCGCCACCGAGGGGACTGTCGAAAGTGTCGCTTTCGCTATTGCTCTGGCTGTCCTCAAAGCTGCCGCTGCCGCTAAAATCGTCGCTTCGGTCGCTGCGATCATCGCTGCTGAAGGAGTCGTCCTCGCTCAAATGGCTGCTGCCGACGCTGCTCCGCATGTCGCTAATGTAGTTGTCGCTGAGCCAGGTCTCCGTCACGTCGGTCTCGGACTCGGAGCAAGTTTCGGACACCCAGGACACCTTGGAGCCGCCGCCTTTCGGTCGTCGGCGGGTGTTCTTGTTGGGATACCGTCCGCCGTTGATATCCTCGCGGTCGGTGTCGAGGCTGGTGTCATCGTCTTCTTGGTTGTAGGCCGCCACGTTCATCCGGCGGTTGGGATGGGGCACCGAGCCGGGGGTGAACGTCGAGGCGGCGGGGGCGGCAGTGC
>JALLOR010000148.1:0-13290 GCA_036939395.1 Porosira glacialis
CCGCTGCAGCTGCAGAGGGAGACGCAGGAATGTTTGGACGATGGGGGGAGGGGGTTGAACCCAAATATTGATTTGGGGGGACTGCGCGTGAATGGGGGGCCGGGGACTGCTCCCCCTCCGATTATGGGGGCCATGGGAGCTCCTCCGTATCAGCCGTCATCGGCGGGCGCGTACGGTGATGCTGCCGATCCGATGGCGGCGCTGATGATGCCTCCCCCGGCGCGGCACTTTGCGTCTCCCGGTGGAACTCCTGGGCAGCCACCGTCGTCGCCGGCGATGCCGATGCCGATGGGGATGCCGGTGCAGCAACCGACGATGACGATGCCGGTGCAGCAACCGACGATGACGATGCCTGTGCAGCAACCGACTCAGCCTCAGCAAGGAATGGGCGTCGCTCCCTCGTCGTTGGGGTCGCCGCAGCCGCAGCCATTAGTACAGTCACAACCATTGGTGCAGTCACAACCATTGGTGCAGTCACAACCATTGGTGCAACAACCATCAGCACAGCAACAGCAACAGCCATCACAACAACCACCTGCGTCAGCGCCGTTGTCATCGTCGGCGTCTGCCTCCCGCCGCAGTGCCGCGCCACGATCGGCATCGGGATACGCCCTGCGGGGAGGAAACGCCAATACCGCGTGAGTGCGTTTTGCTTTTTCATAATGTTTTTCGTCGGGAGGAGGCAATGTATATTTTCCCGCAGCTATCCTTCTTATGATATGATATGCGCATGCACACTTAACACATGCACATATCATATGCATATCACATGATATGCACACATGATATGCTTACAGTACATGACATGAGAAAAGAAGCATTACTAAACAAACATTCCAACCGAAATTGACGATGACGCAGCGGAAGAATAACTGTCTCTAACTTCTATCCCCTCCCACCCTCTCTCTCACCCCCCCTCCTCTCCACAGATCGGTACTGGACGAACGAGCCTACGCCAAATCCGGCCGACGCTTCGTCCGTCCCGACGGCTTTCATTCCTCGAGCAACGATCGTGATTTGCAGCGCAAGTACGGACACGACGGTGGCGGTGGTGCAGCTGCCGCGGCCGCGAATTCTGGTGGTGCGGGGGCATTGCCTCCCCCTCCCATGTCTGGAGGTGGCACCGCGTATTCTGGCGTCAATGGCGGCGTTGGGGGGGTTGGGGTAGCAGCAGCAACCACGAGCGGTGGGGGGTATCCTAATCCCTACGCCAGCAACACCGGGGCTGGTGCGGGACGGTATCCCAGTTACTGTGCCGTGTCGGGCACGGTGTCGCTCTCGGCACCGTCTTCTCTTTGTGGAGGAGGCACGCCGCAGCAGCAGGTGGTGCCGAGTTACAGTAATTTTTCACAGCCGGTACAGCAACAGCAACAGCAATATTTGACAACACCGGTGGCGGATAAGGACCCTGGCATTTTGGATTCCGATTTTTTTGCCAATGCCAATAGTGATTCATCCACCTTCACTCCATCAGAGACACCGTACCAATCCCCAATCACAGCCACGGCGGCCCAAATCCTTGATGCAAGATCAGACACTTTATCCGCCTTTGCAGCTAGTGCCGCATCAACCAACGCGGCGGCCACGACAGAGGCAACATTTGATGCGCCACCGTCCAGAGGGATAATCGAGGGTTTATACTCGGCGTTCACGGCAGGCGGTACCAAATCACCTGTATTATCGTCACCACATGCAGGTAAGGCCACGGCAACAACGTTTATGATGGCAACATTCGACGCACCTCCCTCCGGTGGCATTCCATCACCGGATGCCGCCGCCAATGTGTTCTGGGAAGATACTACAGCGTCACCCGCAGTGGCAACGGCAGCATTGGCCATGTTTGATTCTCCTCCGTCCGGAGGTTTCCATGCCGCATTGTATCCCACTACGACGGCGATGGCGAAAACTACGGATTATGNTATTCCCGCATCAGCGGAAGCCTTCTCAACGGCAGCGGCAACCTTTGATTCTCCTCCATCCGGTGGCATCCCTGCATTATCTGCCGCTGTCACCGTAGCTGCCGCGTCTCCCGCGGCAGTGACGTTCGACGCACCTCCCTCCGGCGGTATTCCCGCATCAGCGGAAGCCTTCTCAACGGCAGCGGCAACCTTTGATTCTCCTCCATCCGGTGGCATCCCCGCATCTCCCCCTGCCTTATCTGCCGCTGTCACCGTCGTTGCCGCTTCCCCTGCGGCAGTGACGTTCGACGCACCTCCCTCCGGTGGCATTCCCGCATCTACCGTGGCGTCCCCCGCGGCAGATGCGGCGGCGACGTTTGATGCACCTCCGTCCGGTGGGATTGGCACCGATGATATTGCCGCTATCGCTGCTGCGGCTGCGGACAACAGCAACAACAACGGCGTGGGGTTTGCAGGATCTTCGGGAGGAGAGGAGGTCGCCGTCGATAGTACTGTTTACGACGGATCGGACGGTCACGATGCCAACAACGGCAGTGGCAGTGGCGGTAATGGCGACTATCATGGTGACTACGGCGGACATCACCTTGGCGGTAATGGCGACTATCATGGTGACTACGGCGGCCATCAACTTCTTCCCCCGGGATGGATCGAGCTGACGGATCCTGGCTCGGGCATGCCGTACTATTATCACGAGGGGGACAACGTGACCACCTGGGAGAGGCCCGTTTCCATTTCGGAGGCTTTGGATACAGATGCGGGCACGGATGCGGTGGCAGCGGCGGACGCAATGATGACAACGGTGGCGGAGAAGGACCCTGGCATCATCAATTCCGACTTTGTTGCCAATGCCAATAGTGCTTCATCCACCTTCACTCCGGCAGAGACACCGTCCCAATCCTCAATCGTAGCCGCGGCGGCCCAAACCTTTGATGCAAGCGCGGACGCGTTATCCGCCTTTGCAGCTGGTGCCGCATCACCGCCCGCGGCGGCCACGGCAGAGGCAACATTTGATGCGCCACCGTCCGGAGGGATAAACGAGGGTTTATACTCGGCGTTCGCGGCGGGCGGTACCACGTCACCCGTATTATCGTCACCACATGCAGCTACGGCCACGGCAGCGACGTTTACGATGGCAACGTTCGACGCACCTCCCTCCGGCGGCATTGCATTACCGGATGCCGCCGCCAATTTGTTCGCGGAAGATACTACTGCGTCACCCGCAGCGGCCACGGCAGCAGCGGCCATGTTCGATTCTCCCCCGTCCGGCGGTTTCCATGCCGCATTGTCTCCCACGACGGCGGCGGTGGCGACTACTACGAATTCTGCAGCGGAAACGTTTGATGCACCATCGTCCGGGGGGATTGGATTGTTTGCCGCATCCGCCTTTGTGGCGGGGGCGCCGGACGCATCGCCATCGATGGCAGCATCCTCTTTGGATGGTGCGATGAATATTTGTTCTCCGGGGCAAGAAGAACAGCTGCAGCCTCCCGCTGTGGCAGCTTCTGTCAATGATGGCGCTGCCAATGGTGATGCCGATGGTGTCGATGCATTCTTGCAACCACCAAACATAACCGAACAGGGAAGCGGTGGTGGATCGCTCACAGGGGGACTTCCTCCCCCTCCGGTTCTTGGAAATTTCACGACAATTGGAGCGGGCAGTGGAGGCGGTGTCGGTACAAAGACGACGACAATTGCTGGTTCGTCCTTCCTTCCGCCACCTCCCGTGATCTCGACGATTACCACCACGATGTCACCATTGGCCGCTCCAAGTTCAGGTGGTGGCTCGACCAGCGCAGGAGACTTTGGTGGATTGTCTTTGCCGATTCCACCAACGATGTTGGGATCCGTTGCGAAGGACGACAGCAGCAATGACAATGACGGGGGATGGAATGCTGGGGAAGGCGTCGATACCAACTATGACGATGGTGATGCATTGGGAAGTCCCGATACGGCGGGCATGGGGGATCAAATGTCGGACGTGCCACTTTCGTGACAGTAGAACTCACATGTACCTCTCAAGTTTCTGGGGAATTCATTTCTTATTGTACGAAAATGTTGTTGTGTGTCGTACTATTTTGATTGGGACACAATCACAGATCCTCGAGGCTAAACACGGAAACTGGGGGTGCTGTAAGTTTTAATAAACATCCATTTAGGGGAAATTTTAAATTCATTTTAAGGGGGGAAAGCAACTCAGAAGCAGTTGTATTTGTCCACCAATGTTTGCCCAGACTATAATAGCTCACATACTGCAATGCCAAATTGCAATTAACCCTGAGTGGTTGTGTAGGATCTCTGGAGTGCTACCCCAGCATGACCCATGATCCTCTTTCCGCCGATGAGAAGGACGGCAACCGCGCTCTTGAATTCTTGCGTATACGGTTTCACCTGCCACTCCCTATCGTCGTGTACCAAATTTATGAGCTGATCCATCTCCACATTCAGCACATCGTGCAATTTTTCCGGGTCCCTCTGAAGGGTGCACCTTTACCTTCATCCATATGATCATCTAGTTTCGTAGTAATTTGCCCCTCCTTGCATCTTTCTATCCACCCATTACTTGGACAGCCACTTCTGCATTCCGACGATGGTCACGGCACTGTCGCATCCCGCCTTGATGGTTCCCTCTTCTATCCATTGGTGATTCTCTCTACCTCCGAAAGCCACCCTAATATGCCACCTAGCTCACACCATGTCCATGTGGAGGAAGCCTCATCTGGCAAGCTACCCGTCAGGGCATCTCCTCTTTGGATCTCTTTCGAGTCAAGTCGTCCCATTGCAACAACTAGTGTCCACCCCGTCACCCCATTACCACCCTTGAGACACCCATCGGAGCTGCCAACTGCCTTGCCATCCCTTAAGCTTTAACGTTTCGTTGAATGCTCGTGTTTCATTAACTCCTTCCCACATGGTGTGTCCCCAAATCCTCGCATAGTTGGTTGGTGGTTGTCCAATGACTGGTGGTGGTGGTGCTGTGATAGGGTTTTCAAGGGAAGTGACCGTTACCAACAAGGTATATTTTATGATAAAGTCTGATGGCTCCAAGTGAGAGTAATCTCATGGGTTCTCTATCGTGAAGAACGTGTCAATTGCGGCCGTGTTGGATATGTGCTGGTGGATGTTCTATGGGTGTTGCCCTAAAGTCCTCGAGATAATCTGATTGTTGATCGTACCAGAATAGAAACTTTTGTGATGACACCGTTGCTTTGAAAGCGCCGAGCGGTCGAGGATATTTTTCAATGAAACCATGAGGTACCAGGCAAGAGTATTTAGTACTCGTGTGTGTGATAAATTCCACTCCAATGGACCTGACCAACGATAAAGAGACTTCCTATCATCCAGGATGTCATCCACGTTGCCTTCATTGAGGTGTTGCCCATCAACCATCATAATTTCACTGATTGAACTAAACCAAGAGTTTAATAATGTGATCACGATGAAATCTTCAGGCGAGAACAGGCGAGAATACCGGTATGTAGAGAGTTGTCGTACGATGTCGAAGTACACAGTAAAACCGTATCGCTCTCAACGGTACACCGTCTCGTTGAGCTGTTCTCCGTAGATCGAGAAGTACCGGTACGTACTTGTAGGTACCGTAGAAGAGTCGTAGTTCTTCGTAGATCGAGAAGTACTTGTAGGTACCGGAGATAGACAAGATANAGATCGAGAAGTACTTGTAGGTACCGGAGATAGACAAGATAAGAGACGAGATTATGGTCGTGCTCGCGCTGTGTTGTTCGAAGGACAAACTCGCAGACTGACATCCAGAAAATCGGGCAGACCGAATTTGGCGTAGTTTCCGAATGTTGATCTGAAAGAGATTGACCAAAAATCCATCCTGAATATTTAGTCGTCTGATATTCAGTATAAAATAAGCTGAATCTCAGATTCGTTTTCATAGGAACTGCACTTCCTACGGGTCTGGCGACTATAGTGAATCCATCTGGTTTCAGAGATACATCATTTTTTGTACAAGTAAGTAAAAGGGTCAAAGTTCAAACGTCGAAGAGACTTTTGTTGGCTTTTTTACGCAGTCTTGTCTTCTATTCTCAGTCCACACCGACCATCACTCTGCTGTAACCAATCCGACCATCACTCTGCCACAATGACAAGGGACGGAGCACACAAGGTCCCATGTGTGACTCCATAATTGCTATGCCATGCCGATGCGCTCCGCGCCGGATAAGGGACTTCACTTTTGCCATGGTAGCAGAAGTTTTGCACACTGATGCTATGTCGTCCGATCTTAGCTTCTGCTGAATCTTTTTGACTGATTGATTTTGGTCAATCATACACACAACAATCAACTATCGATTTGAATCATTTGGCAACGGCTAGAGTATATATTGGGGCCATGGTGGTCCGTTATTTCCACTTTGGAAGAGTTGCGCGTAATCATCATCAACCGAAAAAAGCAGAAGACGAAGAGAACGTAGTTATTACCGTAGTTTACTAAGTATTATGCTCACGAATTAAGCCGGTCAAGGGGTTTCCCCGTAGAACGCCTTCGTAGATATATTACTGAAACCTCACTGTTTAGGCCAGCTCACAGAAAATTGGAGAGCGTACCATTTAGTAAACTATGGTACTTGTAAAAAATATAGTAGGAATTAGTAATTGTATATCCCTATAGGGCAACATAGATATGTACCTGTATCTTATTTTTGGTAAGTATTAAAAAAAAACTTTATGTACGATCGATCGAGCTTCCAACTTCAAACGCGATTATCTCAATAACTCGGTTTCCAAGAAAAGGGCCGGGGGTGAGGGTTTCGTCTGCAACGGTCTTAAATACTATTCCCACGTGCCAACTTTTATACTTAGCAAAGTTATCTCTCGCTAGCTACCTCGCTCGAGGACCACGCAAACTCCTAACATATATTAGCCATTACAAAGTAGAATCGTACCTCCCTAATTAACTTGTACGTACTAGTAGGTACCTAGCTAGGACCAAGCAAAACGCGAACTTATTTTAGCCATTACAAAATAGAGGCATCTGCCTTCTCCCAAAAGAAGGTCAAGCTGTAGACTGATTTAATATTAAATATTTTTTATTTCTTAAGACTCACTGTAACATATTTTTTTTTCAGACTCACTGTAACATTACCTGTATCACCCATCAAGAACAACCAAGAGATATGTAGAAGAAATTATTGGTAATAGTGGGGATTGTGTTCATCCCAAAGGGGGTGGTCCCCAAGGTAGAGGCTTGATTAGACCGTCTTATTGGGTGTTTCTGTGATAAGCATTGGTACAGTATTAAGCAATGTAAATAGTAGGTAGTCTACTATCTTTATCAGAGATATCTTGGCAATTAATCATCCAAATTATGGGAACTTCTCTCTGGGGACACAAACAGCATTTGACCTACAGTACCAAGTATGTGCTACACATCCTTAAAAGGTAAAACTGTGTGCCCAAGAAAATAATACAAAAGGCATACAGGGCTAAGCTGAAAACTGAATCTGATGGAAGAACCCCCCCTAAATTTAGGGTTACTTCTCCATGAAATATAACATGAGCTGGTACATAATAATGTACATGAGCATGTATGTATACACTGAATAGTACTACTGTATCCTAATTTAATAAAATTACTTAGTAAAGGAATGAGTGAACGTACCAGTGTATTAAATACACATCTAAGGGTTTATTATTGTGGGTGCCCCCTGGGACAGAGACCCCCCCCTCAATTGATACAATTAACTCATAAAATGCAGCCTCTAAAGTAACAGTACAGTAGTGGGGGGGAGTAATTGAGTAATAACATGTGGTCACAGGAAAGGCCACCAATAGCTAAATTATTGGAGATACATTGAAACTAATTTCCATGGTTTCCAAAACTCCCTCTCCAATGAAGGTTGTGCCAGTTTATTCATGTAAATTTTATTTTTGTAGGAAAGGGGATGTATTCATGTTGAAACAAAGAAAAAAGATCTCTGTGCTTGACAGGAAATGAATTTACTGCTGGCTTTGTGAACTGTAAATCAAAGGGGATGTAGATTTTTTTTGGTATGAATTGGTCATGGTTATACTTATTTGTTGAAGGAGGGTCTTCTAGGTAACATGTGTTGACACATTGTACACATTTCCACCAGTTAATTATTGTTACTTCCATTTTTATGTATGTGTTATGTGTCAATGTTGTTCCTTTGTGGCATATACTTCTATGTGTATCCTAAAAAAGAATCAACTTGTTTTCAACAGTCATCTCTGTTTTTAAATTGATATATTCTTCAGCATAGTCTTCGTTAAGATTTGTCTCTTGTTTTTTTTGTTTCCATTTTAAGACCCAACATCAAAATTTATACAATTCCCAAGTATCTGGGTGTCAGATTAGGTACTGTAGATAAACTGTGTAAAAAAGGATGTATATTCAAAAGGGTGGACTGATTGTCAACCTGAAAAGATGATTATTCAAGTTTTGGATTTGGAAAAGAAGACGATATGTGTACATTTTATGCAGTAACGCTGTTGGTATGTTTTTTCTGGTGGTACTAATGATGATTCTAGTGCTACATGTAGTGCTATTAGGGATAGGGTTAGTGCTGATATAGCGGTGCCCCATGAATAACATACAGTATATGCATGATTTATGTTGTTGCCACTCTTGTGGAGGAAAATGTTGAAGATCTGTCAAGGTTTTCCAAGGTGGGTCACATTCTTTGTACAGTAAATGTAGGGATATTGCTGCCCAGAAGACACAAATTCATGTGATATTTTTTAGGGTGCCAATGATCAGAAACATGATTGTGACTTCCCAGACATACATTTCAAACTTTGAATAATCTCTGTAATCTAGTGATTGCCTGTTTATCACTAACTGATTGATACAGTATCCCACTTTTTCTTTGTTGGTTCATTTGCTCACTGACTCAAAAATTTTGTTCGTGAAATAGAGATACTAGTATACAGTCACTCCCTGGTTATATGGATGATGGAATTTGAGCTCAGATTTCAGATATTTTTAGAGACATCCAAATTGGCAGATCTCAACTACAGTAAGGATAATATCCTTAATTTACTTCTGTGTTGATACTGTACACTAAGTTATAAATATTACATACAGAAACAAATGGAACAACAAGAAGTCACAATAAGGTCTTACCACATCACCAGCTGGTACATTGGTACATCTTATACTGTACACCTTGAGCTACATAGGGATGTATCACTCATGCCCATCATATGTGTATTTAATTCCTAACACAGTTCACGCATTTAGAGGAGGAACTGGACTATGTGGAAAATTGAGGGGTGCAAATAACCCAAGCTATGTATGTTATGTGGGTCATGTCAAGCAGTATAAAGAAAATGTGGCCATGGAACATTGGCAATCATTGGGAAAATAACACAATGGAACAGTAAAGTGAACCTGGTGGATAATTAGAGAAGGGTAATAGTTCTTACAAAGTTGACACTACAGCTTCAATTGATCAAGTAAGTCATAATCATCATACTGTAGGAACCTTTGTATCTACAAAAATATGTGTGCCTAGAAGTACTGTCACAGGCTGTATGTAGTACCACAACCATTGATTTTATATGAATTAAATATACTTGTATGACTGATACTAAAATAACTTGCAACCGAATGTGTGAGATTAATTTGATGTACTGTAGATATTCCCTACATTTTATTAAAGTACAGTATAGATGAGCAAGTACTTTCACTATTATACTCATTGGTACTTTCTTGAATCTTGCTTCCTTCAAAAAAATCTTCCTAAAGCCAAAAGACTACTGGATGCACATAAACATGAGTAGAACAAACATCGATTTAACTTCCCATCAACACCCACAGTAGAAAATGCTGCTACAGTAATTAACTGATCACACAAAAAGGATAATTATAAAACAAATCTGATCTAATCCCTAAACCTGCACATAATGTTAGATATCAAACAAGGGTAATAATTACCCGTATGACTGGGGACTGCTTGTAGAGGTAGAGATTCCTATACATATATACCATATAGACAGTATCTATTTTATGGCTGCTGATACTACATATTACAATCAAATAATAACATCAGGGGATACATATTTGCATTCTGTATCTGTACAAGTTCTAACTAATGTAAAGTACAGGTAGTATGTATGTAGATACATACCTGTATGTAAAATAATTGAATACAATGCTAATGTTGCATACTGCACGATAATTACTTGTAGTAAAATATGCTCTACAGTGTAGATATGTTTTGCTCTTAACAACATGGTACATACACATAAGGCATACAATATAATGCTCTACATACTGTAGTAGTAGCTAGTTGATATCTAGTACAGTACTTACTTACAAACCACAGGAACAAAATACAACTATTTTGAAATTCACATTCACAAATTACAAATGATCTCTGTAGTTTTGCTTTGCTCCATTGGCACATTTGGACTTCTTTGCGCTACGTACAAGAGTACTTACCTATGTACCGTAGTTTACTAATTGGAACGCTCACGAATTAAGGCCGCTCACGAGGGTCTCCCGTAGAACGTCTGTGTAGAACTAGTACTTAAAGTTCACTAATTATTGCCGCTAACCGCAATTTGGGGCCATTTTTGGAGCGTTCCAATTAGTAAACTACGGTAATTGTCATACAGGTCGGTGATAGTCATAAAAGTAGGTACGTGGTTGTATACATAGTATAAAAATTATATAAACCCAGTAAGTATGTAGACTTAGTACATAAGACTTGTCAGAGGTGTCAAGCCCCAAGCCTTCCCGTTAAGTAGGGTTCCCGGTAAGGAAATTGCCCATTAAGTCCCGCTCCTACTGTACCTTGATAGATGGTATGAATGTTGTTGTACCGGCGTGCGTGGCGGAATCCATCAATTTCAATATGTATCGAGCCGAGCGCTGCTAATTTTTTTTATCAGACGTCAGACGTCATCCATCCAATTCATCCATCCATCCATCCCCCGCAAGATACGTAGAGTGGACAGTTAGTGATTGAGAGCTGTGCAAACCAGAACACTAATTCCCGCAATTTGCTAGATATGGCGTCAATTTTTGCTGTCACGTCTACGAGTACCATCTACTTGTATGTAAAATAGGGTCATACGTACCAGTATGCACTGAGAGTGCCTCCTGTGCATACTGTAGGAATACACTGGGTATGACACGAATTTTGTTCTCGCTGCGGGGCTCTACGTAACTCATTTTTTCTTCGTAATTGAGATATTCTTCCATGTCTATGCGCACAAGACCCCGCCAGAGTATGTTTAGATCTACAGTCATTAAGATTGATCATTCAATTTTGTTACCATAGTTTGAAGAATAATAATATTTCTCTTGAGGTTTCTCGAGCGAATAACTCTAATTACGTAACTACGATACAGTAGTCACGATATTAAGTGCCTAAGAAATAGTAGTAGTTTGTAAAACTATGAATTACTATTATTATGTAAACTACGTTACCTCTCGTCGAAGAAGAGAGGAGACGAAAACTTGACGATGACGAACACTTCCGAAACGCTAGTTTTCGAAGTCGATCTCTTCCAGTTCTCCATTTTCTCTGCTTAAAATATGAACCACCACAGATAAATTCCCATTGAAGACAATGGAATCGTTTTTGTGACGCCAGCGCCTTCGTGGGTCGATATTTTCCATTTTTTGGCATCAAATTTGTCACTTCTAACTCCATGCAGACACGATGTCTTCGCATGATGGTGGATATCTCAACCTCCAACTGAATAAAGCTGTGGAAGTGATCGTGATCCTCTCTCAATGTTATTTAGAAGATATGGGATACAGTGGCACGATGATGAAGGATTGGAATCATGAATTATGTCATATGAATTCATTGTGTCATAGGCATGATGGTTTTCTTTTGGTCGACTCAACATGGTTAGAAAATGGGAATTTCTTGAAAATGTTCTACTTTCAGAGTTCAAGGCAATAGTCCTAGTAACCAAATTAAAGGGCGATGAATACGATTATGGTATCAGAATTAGTATGAAATAATTTTGTGATGGCATAACCGAGTGCCGAAGTTTGGTGCAAATATTCACGCTATAGCGTGCCAACACAAGTAAGAGATGAACAAATATCATGTTTAAAAAGCACTTTATCTAGTGTTCTGCACCTCTAGTATGCACATGTGTCTGATAAAATTAGGTGTCCAATAAAAAGCCGACTCCTCTACGTAGTGAGCTAAGGGGTTTTGGGTTTTGGAAAAGTACTGTAAGAAGGGTAATACAGTTATTACAAGCACCCCAGAGTGCGTACAAGAAATGTTGACTAAGTACAATCTGGTACTAAAAATCAGAGTTTCTGAGATGTATTCGTACGTAAGGCTTAATACTATCTACTAGAGGCTTATTCACAAGGCCGTAGGCCGAGTTCTATCTCCCGTATGTGTATGCGTATGTACACGCGTGCTTGCATTCAGTAAAATTATTGTTTTCATTACAGGGGTCGAAACAAAATTGGCAAGCGGGGCAAATGTGTATCGCTTTTGGATAAAACCCCTTCATCTCAGATATCTTTTAATGCTCAACAAAATGTCTTCGAGAAGAGAGGCATAGATAAATATTCCTTTCCATTACCGTTTGCTGCGCGGGGCTATATGTGGTCCTAGTATTTTCAGCAACACTGAAAGGGCATAGATCAATATGTCGATTTTTTTTCTCAAAATTATCAAACCCACGCCTAAGGTGCAGTCAGTACATAGAACTTGTACAAGTACGTACGACTAGTCTACCTATCTACTGTTGCTATACATATGATGCCGTTCTAAATAGGAATTAGTAATATAGATACTGTGATTTAGCGTGCGTAGGGGGGGCGCGGGGGGAGCGCGCACAGGGGGGGGTGCAGACAACCTTCTTGGGTGTCGTTTGTGAAGAGGTCCCTATAATGACCATGGCCATGGCTGACCATGGGCGCCACGGCCGCAGCAGCCGCATCCGCAGCCGTACCGCCACCACAGCAACCGATCGTGTGAGTGTATCTGGCTGCCGCTCTACCGCCCTACCACAATCGGGGAGGCCTCTTTGGCCGCGGCCATGGCTGCCGCCTGCGTGAGGATATGGTTGTTTTGAAAGAGTCAACAGACGTCGGGCGAGTGTGATGTACAGTATGGTACTTGCACCCTCGATAAGTGTGCCTCTCTCTCTCTAAGTGAGTACCATGTACTTACCGGTACATAGCTACGTAGAGAGAGAGAGAGCGAGGAGTCTACGTAGAAATTCTAGACTGATACGCAATAATACGCTTGAAAAATAATTATGGTGTTACTATACTTTACCTCGTTTCTAAAGGGGAATCACACACTTTTTGTTGTTATATAAAATAGAACCTATTAATAATTTACCCAGTGTAATAAATTACAAAATCTATTACAGCCTGGTCCGCAAAGCGTCTGTC
>JALLOR010000149.1:0-12490 GCA_036939395.1 Porosira glacialis
CAATGAGGAGAGCTTCAACCTCTTTGATGGTAGATACTGTCACACCGTTGACAGCAATGAGCAATGCCCCACGTATTCGGGATCTCCATCTCGGGATACGTGCAGCTGGGGAAGAAGAGAGGATATCCAATACAATTAAGCGCCCATTCTCCTCTTTCAATGCCATCCCTGCAGTAGATTGACCGCAGAGGCGAGATTTAACAATCACCAAAAATTCGATAAAAGCATTGCAATACGGGGTTGGGGACAGATACACCTGTGCAATGTCGAGGTGGGTCCAAGTTATGGCCAATGGGGTCCTGAGCTGTCTTAGCTGCGGATGCATGTTGGGACAGAGGAGTTTCGGAGTGGAATTGGACATAGCCGCGCCTTCTTGGTGCTTGTAAGGGCGAGGTGGACAGCAAGATGTGGATAAGGTGACGTTACTGTGATTTCGGGTTCCGTCACAAATGTCACTGTCAATTATTCTGCAAGTCCGAGATCATACAGGAGCTGTGCCGCCGGAGGACGTGAGTACTGGAGGTACCATGCCTCATCAAAGACCGCATGTGTAGCATTCTTCACGGCAGTAGTGTCAACATCAATATAGCGGATGTTTCGATCTGTCAAGGTGTACCCAATGAAGATTCCCGTAAATGCATGCTTGTCGAGCTTGGACCGTCTGTCTCCAGATTGTTTGACACAGACACGAGATCCAAAGGTCTTCAACCGCTTAAGATTAGGCCGCTTTCCGTTGCATGACTCGAAAGGCGTTTTCTTCATCCTGCTGTGACAACGTCGATTAAGTAGGAACACTGCATAGACAAGGGCCGAATCTCAATATATAGCAGGAAGGCCCGCACCGTAGAGAAGGGAGCGGGTGATGTCAGCAAAAGATCCATTAAATCGCTCGACTCAACTGTTTTGGACTGCTGAATCCAGGCCAGTGGGTCTGATGAGATAATTATGGTCTGCCAATTTATTGCAGAACGTATGAGATTGTGCAAGTTCACCATCAAGATCATTTCGAATCATGCCACCGGTTGCGAGTCCGGTTTTCTTCAGAAAAAGGTGAATTAAATCAACTGGAGGATGCTTCGATTGACACGGAAAAATCCAAGTGTATCCCGTGAAATCATCAACGATCGTGAAGTAGGAATTGAATCCATCAAATGATTTCACGATGTGATCTCTCTACGGATCATGTTTCAGGTAATCATCAGTCAAGGAGCGGATAAAACCAAAGTTGCAGAAAAATCGTGCTCCCGCACGTTCTGCCCGTTCCGCAGATTTATCAGCATGTTGCTTGTGGATAGTAGCTTGCTCTTTATGGTTGACAAAGAGGAACGGATGGGGTTGCAGTTTAGTAGGCAGGCCGTCTGAAACACCTGTGATGGCATCCAACTGTCATTATCCTCAGAAGCCAAGTCGAGCTTCCCATAGCTCTGCTTCTAGTTGCTTCACCTTTGAAGTAGATTTCGTGACTTAGAAAACATCGTGTTCTGAGTGAATACTTGCAATATGATGTTCACATCGAACATATGGGTTATTGTCAAGTGCAAGTGTATCCATGTTACAGTAGTAGAGACTGTCGATTCGCTGAAAGGGAATTGTCATTGAGTCCAGACCACTGGAACTGTAGAATCGAATAGTTCCGTTTGGAGCAGAAACGCCACCATGCTGCGACCAATCCGTGAATGCGCCTTGACTGTCTTCACAAATTGCATGCGGCGAAAGGATAGTATCCGTCGCATCTGGATTATAAAAGACAGATTGTTAGTAAAATCTACCATCATTCATCAGAAGGGGGAGCAATCCTCGTTTGGTGCAAAAGGAATTCACAAAGTCTTCACCATCTAGAGCAAGTCCAATGCGAAATGGTACGATATCACATACACTGACTAACACATCCAGACAATTCGTTATGCAGCAATTAGCACCGGAATCGAGCATAACTGTCTTTGTAACCAAGCAGAGACGTGGAGAATTTGTGCCAATAGAAGTGAATAGGGATCTTGTCGATACACTAACCACTCTGTCATCGCCCGGTGGAGGATGATCACAGGTCATTTGTGTCTCAAGTGGGGACTCGATATCCCATTCAGCGTCGTTATCACCAAAAGACAATGGAAGGTCAAGGATGCTTCTAGATGGTGTTTCAATATAATCTGAAATGGGGTCAAGGGTGTCAAAATCGCGGACATCGACCGGTGACGCAGGACGACCGGTAGGGTTCATAAGGGAGCCAGGGGGAAATTATTTCGCCATGTTTGCAATCCAAGTCAGCTCATCACAGTCATCGGCATCATCTACATCGAAGAAATCATCAACCGCTGAGCGGACCCACTCCAATGGTGTCGTGCAAGAGTCGTGGGGAGTACATATGATTCCAAGGCTGAAGTTTAGAGGTGTTAGAATTCAGTGGGATTGGGGGGGGGTTCAAGTGTCTCAATTTGAACAGGAGTTAGTTCTGAACATGATTCTTCCATGAACAGTGTTTCAACACTTTTTCGGAAAATATTGTTGTCATTCACGTGTAAAACTGCATCAGGAAGTGGTGCGGTCAACAGCTTGGGGGGTGTCACAACACACGTTGCGACCACCAGAGATTTGAAGGATGGTACCCGTCAATTATATGAACCAAGCAGCGAGGACATAAGCTCAGGCACTTCATCCTCTTCATCCATCAGAAAAATCTTCCAATCCATGATTTCAACGACATTATCGACATCCAGGTTCAATTTATCCAGAAAGTCAGTCATGAACTTTTGAGCACGAGGTTCTTTGAAATTCTTCCACTCCTCTGTAAGATTTTTAAAGTACTCCTTGTTTTCGAAAATGTAGTAGAGGCGCAGTAGATCCTTTCCCAAAGAACGACACTGTGTCGATTTGTTTGCCAAGAAGATTACAAGCATTACAAAGGACCTTGAAATCACGAGGGGTGGGAGTGAATTATCTACATTCCCCATCATGTGGCGCTTGCCTTCTGACATTGGCACTGCCGCATCCTCCACCATGATCACGTGTGGAAGAATTATCCCGTCGACGGTCAGAGGTTCCACCATAGCTTCCGGGGCCGTCACGCTGTCCAACATATTTTACCTGCGAGCCTTGCATAATCTCCGTGCAGTACTCAGAGTCCAAGGGGTTGGTATTAATGTCAAAATCATCGGCAGAGTGTAGGAGCCGATTGACATGATGGATAGTGTGGCGGTTGCGGCCGGAGGCCTTGAGAGAAACAGAAATGGTTCGAGCAAGCCGAGTTATTTCCAAATCATCGGGGAGGTTGCCAGATGGGGGCTTTGATTGAACCATGATCAACAAGCTAGAGATGATTGGATGGTCCAAGTGGATGTTACGAAGGAAGAGAATGCTTTTGTCATGTCGGGATATAATCTCCTTTTGTTTATGTTGCATACGAAAGTAGATTAGAACCGCCTGAGCAAATTGGAAGACACATTGATCTTCCTCAAACCAATCAGGGAAGGTAACACGAAGGGTGGCGTCGAAAACTGGAATGGACAAGGTAAAAACAAGCCAGAGCAATTCATATCCGTTGTGAGTACTATTCTTCAACGTCAAAAATAGATTCGTAGTGCGAGCATCTGTCGGAAGGACATCAGTTTGGAGGGTCGTAAATAGAGCACGTGATATCTCACGGTATATATTAGCCCCCAGACCAGATGGGCACAGGCCCTCGTGTCCCAAAGTAATTTCGATAGAATCAAACGGAACCAAACTTACTCCAAAAGACACGATAGAATGTTGGAAGCGGGTGTAGAAAGCGACCATCACTTTAGGAGACGGTTCCGTCAGGGTTACATAGTGTGAGTGCACTAAGCTTCTTCTGGTTCGGTCCTTCATTACTATATCTATCCATCCAAACTCTGCAAATAGTTTTATGGACATGCATAATTTTAAGAGCCAGAGTACCATCAGTGAAGCCTGCTTCAGTCACATTGATAGCAGTAAGAGCTCGAACACCATGTTCACAACCATGATAGTTGTTGGTAAGACATGGTAGATCCCACATGCTAGATTGCTGCAAGGGAATGGAGTTTGAGTATGCATGGTCAGGTGCATAGTGGTAATTTCTGTCATCATCATTGCCATGTCGGAGAAGAAAATTGTCATCGTCACATGGGTCATCATCATTGCCATCACCGTCATCATCGCCATCCCCGCCACTACCTCAGATGTTTTGGACACTCCGGGGGGAGGTTGATTGGGAAAACGAACATGAGGTTGTCCACCCTCATGAGCATTGCGGGAATCAGAAAATGAGGAACAAGCACCAGTATACGGTTTGGCTACACGAGGTCGAAAAGCATCATCGTGTCCACGTCCACGGCCGAGCGCAGTACAATCATGCCACCTTCTACCCTGTCCTGAGGTGCCATGTTGCTGTCATGCATCACAAGAAGGGAGTTGTTGACGAGCCGTGTCAGGTTGGTAAAGTTGGAAGCTCGCACGTCGATCATTGTTGTTCGATTGTGAAGGGTCGTTGGTTGCTTCATCTATCACGGGGTTGATAAACCCCTGAGGAGAAGTATCAGCATTTTACACTGTGTCCTCAGTGACCAATACGTGTTCCTCTACGACGCTGGCATTGTACAATACGTTGTCCTCTGTGCCAGGCACATCATCCTGTGGCTGAGAACGATAATTCACAAAAGAGGTGGCAAGACGTTGATCAACACTTGCAAGATGGGCTGACAGCTTTGCATCAAACATGGTGTCAAGGGTGGAAGTTGCATGCTTCTCGATGAGGGAGAGAACAACATTGAGCTGTGTTAGAAATTTATCTTCCAACAGCGGATCTAAGAAAGTCCCAATACGATCAGTAATACTGGCGTCAAATGCAAGCATTTTATCATTGGAGGCTGTCCGAAATGCTGAGACAGTCGCAATCAAATCAGTGGTAAATTGTTCGAGTGTAGCAGAGTAAGTCTTCACTGTTTCGTGAGCAGTAACCACGTTAGTGGCAGAAACGCTACAGACCTTCTCAATATCCACGGCAGTGTTGGTGACTTTCGACAATTTCTTGCGGCTGTCAGAATTAAGGGTCATCCATTCTTTTTTCTGTAGTTGGATATCACGTTTCCAGGTTCGAAAAGAGTTGGACGCCTCCACCATTTGGTCCTGGGAGCGTTCGTTCCAATTCATAACTGAATCTTGTTCCAAGATTGCCTCCTCAAGGAGAAGTGTACCATCTACCTGTTGCTGGCGGAGCTTATCAAAGATTTCCCTCGTCTTGGTTGTAAAAGTCGATCTCAATCGCAACGAGGTGTACACTTGGATCCTTCTGAGTTGTTCCGACACTCTTCAGTAACTTAGCATCATCATTCTTGGAAGAAAGAGTAGCTTTATGGGCCAAAGAAGTTATAGATTTCAAATGATTCACATTACGGAGGAAATCGTCGATTTCGGCTTGCATCGACAAGGTCTCTGTCGAAATGCTCTCCATTTTGTTA
This sequence comes from Porosira glacialis, assembly GCA_036939395.1. NCBI lineage: Eukaryota > Bacillariophyta > Thalassiosirophyceae > Thalassiosirales > Thalassiosiraceae > Porosira > Porosira glacialis. The sequence goes on from JALLOR010000149.1 coordinate 5,454, forward strand.
AAACGAACAGCGTCCATCATAATATCATCTTTGAGTCCCTCGATGCTGCTCATATTTTTAGCATAGTCATTCGGGCGTATGAAAAAGTTAGAAAGCGCCCGAAAAAGAGTTGAATCTTCAGACGAGGTAGAGGACTGGGCGAGAGGAGGCGCCTTTTCAGGAGGGTCACCACCTTTCGCAGGGGTGAGTTCAGATGCCATCATATTTGAATCCTCTTCTTTGTGAAGAAATATATCATCTACAACAACACCATCCAAATGTTCATCCAAATATGCAGATTGGTTGGTAGTGTTTTCACTATCCAATTGCACAACCCCACTGAAATCCCATCCATTGATAGGCACCGGTGGTATCTGCGATAAAAGGGCCTCCGTGGAGACGTAGACCGTCATCGGGGCTGTGAAAGGCGGGAGGGGGCGATGTTTGTCAACATTACCACGGTCTAGACCCACGTCCCGAGCAGTGCCATCATGGCTGGAGGTGTTGGTAAGAGGGGAGGAATAAAAAGTGAGTTCGAAGACAACCGAGTCAACTGCTAAGAGAGCAGTGTCCGATTTAACAGCCACGAGGGCTGTGTCTCAAGGGGGTACGGATTCGTCAACATAGCTTTAATTCCTGAAATGGCGGAGGATATATGTATGATCCGTCGTCGTAACCTTCAACAATACCGTAGGGGCATCAAGCTTAGCTGCAAATCGAGAGAATGACGACACGGTTGCGTTGGAGAACGACGCCATCTTCAGTCGCAACGTAGCTGGAACGGAATCATTCGTCTCCAACATATTGGAGGAAAGAGGCGCCTCAACTATTTCCTTTGACGAAAATCGGAAGCGGACGTCCCGAGTGGCACCATCTTTCGCTGTGGTAAGTTGGAGGATAGAGAGCACTGAGAGTTCTGATGGGGAGGAGCTGATGGAAGCTGGGGTGTTTGACAACGCCAGTGTCTCCTCTCCCATCATATTCTCAGCAGACTCTACTTCCTGCATTGCCATCATCGTCAATTACACCACTAGGTTGTCGAACACCATGGGGCGCGGCGGGACAGGCGCTTTCAGCATCGAAGCTGACGGAAAGCCATTGCCAACGTCCTTCGAGACTGGATGGGAAGGAAGAGGTGCATGTGCCTGATTTTCTGAAGATTCCTGGAGACTATCATCCTTCAACACCAGGCGGGAGGGGATCAGCGCATGTATCGGTTGTTCCGACGACGCCTGGGGTCTGTCGGTCATCTTAGTTAGGCGGTCAAAAAGGAGGTCCATTGCTTCACCATCCTTTACGGAGGCAAGGTGTACCTCTTCTGATGGTGCCAGAACGCAATCGTCCGTCGTCATCTGACGGTCGGAGATGATGGACATCGCCGTAACATTGTTTCGGGGGAAAAGGGGTGAAGTCACCGTCTTTCCCAACAAATCCGTGAGGCTTTCGTCCTTCGCTCATAGGCAGGTTGACTGGGGAACCATTGTATCTCCAAGAATACGATCGCACTCCAGCGTTTCAACCGCCATCATCGTATGTAGGCGCGGATGAAGAAGGTAGGCCTGAGGTGTTGTTTAGAGCCTCGGAGGTATGTTCGTTCGCCAGCGTGTTCGATGACGTCGAACCGTCAAGAACGACTGTAGGGGAAGCTTCCAATTCCATCGAAATACTCGAAAGTGGGGAAGGAGTCTTTAGTACGTTTGAGCACATGCGGTGGGAGCGTTCATTTCCCAGTGGTGTACCTTTGGAAGGTACCACAATTGTCGGCGAGGGACTGGTAGAAGATACCTGCATGTTTCGAGCGGCTTGGACGTGCAAGCGTTCATCCTGAGGCTTGCCCGCGTGGGAGAGGGGGGTTGCCGCCATCGTCAATCAACCTTTTCGATTTCCAAGAAGAGGCCGGGTGTCTCGAAACTATTAGAGAAATAGCTTGAGTCGGCGATATTATCGTAAATAGTGAAGGAAGTTTGATGGGTAGATGGTAGACCGAGTATTATGATAAGAAAAAATACTGTACCTCCAAGGTAAGGAGGAATCAGTATGCAAAGCTAAAATCCACAAACCGTCTCACTTAAAAATATCGAAAAAATGTGAGTGGTCGCGGAGGTGAGGAAGAGACACCAAAGTCCAACGTAGCTGTCTGGTTGGAGTGAGAATGAATGAATTAAAATCGGAAATAGCACCATGTAAATGAGTCATAACCTTACGTGTCCCCGTAATCACCAGTCTAACTACAGGTAAGTAGATAGAGTACTAATACTAGAATAAGGAAATAAGTGGGTAGTAGTAGGATTATCAGGGTCGAGTAGTAGGGTTTGGTAATCCGGTAGAGGGACTATCTGGTAGTCCGGTAACTAGTATTGGTATATCTGACACCATGCAAAACATGGGATCTCAATACGGACATAGAAAAAACATGGGGGAACTTCAAAACCTCCTTCTTCGAAGAACAAACCCACCTCAACCACCGCACCGCACAAAACGCGGGATATGCAAACGGCTCCATCAATGGGTTCGACTTCAACGAAGCCACCGAAACTTTCACGAACCTAGAAAATGATACGGTTGTCGATTGCAATATCATGTTGGCCCCATCGAAGCGATTGAAAATCTCTTCACACAACTTGCGGCGACCAACACTAATCTGGCGGCCCTCACCGCCCAATTTGCAACACTTAAAACCAACATTGGACAAGGTGGCGGCATTCAGGATACCGGTGGACGAGGTTGCGGCATTCAAGACAACGGTGGAATAGGTTGAGGACCACACGATGTAGAACACAACAACCGTGACCGTGGCCATAAGGTCATCCAGTACCCTGACAAAAATTTGAACGCGGAAGGAGATGTGATCAAATGCGTGGACCGCGAACTCTGGGGTACGTAAGGAAAATTTCGCAACAGATACTGTTGGACACATGGATATTGTTTCCACTCGGATGAGAACACGAGTGATAAATTCAACAACCAGGCCGATAGCCATCAAACTGCGGCTACTGCTAACAACAACATGGGAGGCAGCGTCTTTGGAAAACCGACCTGATGGCCAGGGGAAGAACAAGTTCTAAAAATTAATGATACTCTTATCGAAAATTTTAACTCATCTCTGCTCCCTACTATTCCACACCGTAGTTACCTAGATTCCGGATGCGACGGCCATCTGGCAAAAATAATGCACTCATCGAATAAAAAGTAAAAATATATACCTTCGCCACAGATAAAGTGACAAATGGCGAAAGAGTGCGTTCATCCCCTGAAGGCGATGTAAAATGTGATGGCATGTCGAAAGAAGCCACATTAGCTCATGTGTATCTCAGTGTTTCCACCAACTTTGTGTCTCTCGGACAACTATATGACTATGGTTGCTTCGGCACATTCAACAAAGATTACGCAATCGTATCAAAAAAAAAGTCATTCTTCACGTAAATCACGATCCCATGACTCGGCTCTGGTACACCGATCTCAACCAGCCCATGGCCACCATTCTCCTTGAATTCAAGCCAAACAAAGAACAAGATATCTTCAATTGCCGCACAGTCTTACCATCCATCATAATTTCTGACACACTAGCATTCCTCTTCGGCGCCCTCTGCAGCTCCCCGACTTCAACGATCTTAAGCGCCATCAATAACAACCTTCTCGTCATATTCCCAGGTTTCACAGCAAAAAATGTTTAAAAATACCTTCCAGCCTCCCTTGCTACAGCTAAAGGCAATCTCGACCAACAACGCAAAAATATTCAATCCACCAACATACATATTCTTCTTCTTGAGTCTCCTATCACCAATGGCAAACATACCAACTAAGTATTTGCCGCCATCATCGAAATCGATGAAATTAATGGAACTATCAACACCGACCTTACTGGTCGTTTCCTGATTACTTCAATTCGTGGTTTTTAATAAATTTGTGTCACATATATCTAAGACTCCAACTCCATCCTTGTCTAACCCCTCAAATCACACATGGGCCCCGAAATCATCAAAACATACGGTGTCCTCCTCTATCGCCTACAACGTGCAGGCGTCAAGCCCAAGCTACAAAAACTTGACAACAAAGCCTCCAACCCCCTCCGCGAGTACATCACCAACTTGAACATTGATTTCCAACTGGCACCACCTGCCATCCATCTCCGTAATGCCTTCAAACGCCAGATCCGCAGACTCAAAAACCACTTTATTGCCGGTCTTGCAACTGTTGACCGTTCCCTCTCCCTACATGCATGGTTCCTTTTCCTTCCACAGGCCGGAACCTCCCTCAATCTCCTGCACGCAAGCCGTCTCCACAACAAATTGTCTGCCCACGCCCAACTCCATGGCCAGTTTGACTAAAATCAAACGCAACTTGCTCCTCCAGGCATGAAAGTCATCGCTCATGACAGGCCAGACAATCGCGGGACATATGCTCTGCACAGCACCCAAGGATAAATCTTCAACTCCACCAATAACCACTAACGCTGCTGGGAGGTATACATCCCTACAACGAACTCCACCCATGTATCAGACACCGTCACATTTGTCCCCAATTCTATCCCAGTTCCCCATCTCTCCTCCACTGAAAACGCCACGCATGCCACAGCCGACCTAACCCCCGCCCTCCGAAATCCTTCCCCAGCCGCACTATTTGCACTATTTGGTGACGAACAACTCAACGTCATCCGAAACTCACTGAGATATTTGAAGCCGCCATCACCCCCACTGCGCAACCTCCAAGGGCGCCAACTCCCGCTTCACCACATCTGAGGTTGCCATAACCACATGCACAACCTCCGAGGGTGCATCCAACCTGTCCTGCCACCCATAGATACCCAACGTGCGCCCACACCAGATCCGCATTCAACACCAATGCCGTTGAAGACCTAATCAATGCCCCCCGATCTAACAGCTCAAGTATGCACCCAACTTCATTCCACCCTCCCCAAAGAATGTCTCACCAAGTCTGTCATCGATCCATTCATGGGTCGCGCCATATAATATCGCGAACTAATTACCAATCCTGCAACCAAAAAGGATTGGCAACTTTCAATCACCAACGAATTTGGACGTCTTTTCCAGGGTGATGGCAGTCGTGTTACTGAAGAAAAAAATAAAGCGTTTAAAGTCCTTATCATTATATTGTAATAAAAGTCTCCGCCTACTAAAAGTCGCCACCCATTTGGATGCGGGGGTGCACGTAGCTCCACTGCAGTTTGATAACCGACTCCCCAGATATACTCCTGTCATTCGTGTTACTGGTACCAACACCTGCTACTGCATCAAACACACCGCAATCCGTAACAACAAACATCCAACCTACAACCGTTTCGTTTGCACGATACATTCTCAAAAGAATGAACCAAATCGTATGCGTCTCACCGTCAGAGGTAATCTCGTCAACTCCGATGGAGACAAGAGCACACGCACCGCCGATATTACCACCACCAAGGTTTTCCTTAACACCATCGTATCCACCGACAATAAAAAAGCCGCATGCATGGACCTACAAACTTCTACGTTGGCACGCCAATGAAGGATCCCTCCGAATACAAACACATGCGCATTCCCATCAATCGAATCCCCAAGATATAATCGATGAATACAACGTCCTTGATCTTGTTCACAACGGCCACACCTACGTCAAAACCCATTGAGGCATGTGCGGCCTCCCTTATGCAGGAATCATAGCAAACAAGCAGCTCGTAAAGTTACTGGGAAAAGAAGGCTATTTACAAACACCGCACACACCTGGCCTCTGGACACATGCATGGCGAACCATTTACTTCGCCCTCGTCGTGGATGATTTTGTCATCAATTACGTTGGCAAATCGCATGCATTGCACCTCGAGAACGTCCTCAAGGTGAAATACAAAGAGGTCGCCACAGATTTGGATGCCTCTCTCTTCTGCGGTGCCCACCTAAAATGGGACTACACCAAGCGCAATGTCGACCTCTTCATGCCTGGATACATCGATGCCTCCCTCCCTGAATTCACACACCAAATGCCCATGCACAAAGAGTATGGCCCGCATCTATACAAAAAGCCAACCTACGGTGCCAAAATCCAATTAGTCAACAACACATGCTCGATTCCCCTTGACAAGAACAATATCCTCCGCATCCAATGTGTCAATGGAAAATTATTGCATTACACCAGAGCATTTGGCGACACTATGCCCCCTGCGCTTATCATCATTGCCTCCAAACAAACAAAAGGAACCGAAGCCACAATGAACAAATTTATCAAATTAATGAATTATACCGCCACATATCCTGACGCTGTCATCCGATACAGAAAAAGTGACATGAACCTCAAAGTTCACTCCAATGTGTCTTACCTTTCTGAATCAAATTCTCACAGTTGCTATGGCGGCCTAATCTTTCTAGGAAACAAATCCAACTCCAACAATCCCCACTTGCTCAATGGCCCGCTACTCACTGTCTACGTCATCCTCAAACATGCCATGGCATCCGCCGCCAAAGCAGAGGTTGGAGGTTGCTTCGTCAACTGTCACGAAGCACCCCCCCTTCTAACCTCCCTCAAAGACATGGGGCACAAACATAATCCAACAAGCGTTGTCACCAACAACACTATGGCAGAAAATATTCTGAACGATGCTTGTCAACAACGCCATTCTAAATCAATCGATATGCATTTTTATTGGATATGCGACAGAATCAAACAAGATCAGTTCCAAATATCTTGGGCTAACGCCCATAAAAATCTGGGTGATTACCCTTCAAAACATCATTCACCTATAAATCACAAATGCATGCAGCCTTTTTTTGTCCACACTGACACTTATCCTGACACTATCCCAATAGATATGCGAGGGTTTGTTAATTTCCGCATTAAGACATTACGTAAGAATAACATACGTAACCACATCACACAGGATGACACAACAGCTGTCAACAGATATCCAGCCAAGATACGGACACCATACAGACGGTTGCCGCACATCCATCATCAGCAGTGTCAGCCCCCAAGAAGAACAGCCTTAGCCTAAAGCACTCGCTCTCACTAATGAATCAAGTACTATTTAAGCTGACAAGGATAGTCTACTTGCGTCTATACTAATACCC
>JALLOR010000150.1:0-12630 GCA_036939395.1 Porosira glacialis
ATAAGTTTTTACTGATAATTTACCAGTCGCTTTCAAAGCTAGCGCTCACCTAGTATAAAGTAGATATATTTTCAAATAAAAAAATCAAATGCATCCATATTATGTAGTTTTTCATGGAAGCTTTCATGTCTGTGTAAGTTTTTTTAATTTGATCAATGTTGACAAAGTTATGGATTGACGCCCTAATGGGCATTCATGAGCAATCCAGCTGTAACTCTAGTCTTTGATGCTCTGCGGAAGGTGTATAAAAATGAGTTGGGGTGGTGCTGTCTAAATTAGAGGAGATATTTCTGAATAGTTCAGATGCATATGAATAATTTTGAGGATTGACGCCTCTGATCCGTTCTACAAGATTACTTACCGAGTCCCAGCGTGCAGATATTATATCAATGGTTGATGATTTTGGAAAGGTGTACTGTACCTGTATAACAAAAATCTTCTGGATGCTTCCATCATTAAAAAAATGCATGTTCTAATTGCTCACCTTCCCTTGATCCTAGAAATATACGGAACTGTGGGACTCTTGGCAGAATTGTTTTGGAGAGCATCCATGCCCTGGTGAACAGGATGACATGGCAATATACCTCCATTGAGACACATCGATGCATCAAACAAATTATGAGGACTCTTGCTTTGCATGCCAACAGGAGTCATGGGAGATGAAATTAAAAGGAGGAGGATATGTAGGTAAATATGGTTGAAACACAAGTGAATGCAAAAAAAAAAACAAGGCAGGGGGGCAGAATCCAAGCCAATAATATTGCTCCTGGGTATGCTGAAAATCAAGTCACCAGGGCACTTACCCCCCTCATCTGCGCGGATGTTACTGAAGCTGACATTGACTCATTTTATGATGAGGGTTGAATATTGCCTCTCATTGTTTCAACATTGAACTGGATTTTTGTAAACAGTGTGCAGAGGGCAATTGCAAAGATACGAAGGTGCCTTTGGCTACTATGGATCTACAGAATTGTCTCTTCTGTATGTCAGCCAAGGGAAAGTTGAATGTAGATAAAGAGTGAAGCTAAATGTGAGATTACCTTTGAGGAGTAAAGAAACACTAAGTAAAAAAATAAGAAATTATATTAGAAAATGAACCAAAATTATGTTTGCTCAAATGACAAAAATAAACTTACAATAATCGTACAACTTGGTCATCTTGCTGTGATAAATTGACACCGGATGTGTCCTACCCAGAAACTTCACCAGTTCTGGTACCACTGGTACCCTTCATGGCTTTAAAGTAAACAACATCTTATCCCCCATAAAGTCTTTCACCCTCAATGTTTCCAATGTGATCACAAACTTGAGTGGCGGAAACAATCCCTTCTTGACCGCCACTTGTTACAACATGATGATCGCACTCAGCATTAAAATGAGGAGGACGTTTGTGTTGAGATTCAGTGTTTGTGCCTCATCGATGATGATCAATATGCACTTTTGCAACAGGAGATCATCCAGGATTTACTTGTGATGGACTTCATCGGTCATGAACTTGATTCGAGTGGCAGGAATGAGGCTGGCAGTTTCTTAACATATTTGGTACGATATGCAATTTCCTTTCTTTGTCTTCCCCTTCCTGTTGTTGTGTATGACATTTCCATGATGTATTCCATCTCCATTTCCAGTTTTGTAGCAGATGCGTTTGTCGGTACTCAGAGTCCCAACCAAAAAAGGAGGCGTGACATCAATGAGGAGCAATCCGTTATTGGAATCACCCTCACCATCGGTGGCTGTCGATGGTGATTTACCCATGAAGCCAACGGCACTGGGTTTCAAAAAGTGATTGAATGTGCTGTCCTCTTTAGCTGCTGTATAAGCCTGTACCAAATAGTTACTCCCAAACAGTACTATTGTGAACTAAATAGTGAAAAAAAACATCTACACAATTTTCACCATAGGAAATAGTACTATGAGATAATCAGATGGAAAAGTGAAAAAATAGAGTGTGTTATTGTTTGTCCGCCTTCCACCTTTGTGGGATGAATACTTGGTGGAAAAGGAGTACGCAGTTGAGTTAGAGAAATACAGGCTGATCACATGTAAATGAAGTTTATAATATTCTTGACTACATACTGGTTGATGTTCTTTGCAATGCTGATGATTTTCTGACCACGTGACAGCTCACAACTCTACACGTGAAAGTAACTCCATAATTATCGATGCTTGTACATTGTGTCTCCGGTATGTATCCTGGAAATAATATGTATTATGTACAGTATTACAAGGTACGAGAATCGGGATTTCGAGATTTCGAGAGGAGGGGTATCATGCATAGTACTATGTACAAGTAATTAATCCACCAGGAAATGCACAATTCCAGGTACTACGAGCTTAGATACGAATATCTCAGGCGTTGTATAGACAGGCAAACAACAAAAACGGAAAAAATCAATGTACCGTATCACCACTTACTTCCACAGAACACACCAAGACAGATGACGGAGGGTGGGCCTTCGGACCCACCTGTTGGTTTAACCTGGAGTATATCTGGGGGTTTGTTTATCACACCGCGGTGGAGCTATATGAACCCCTGCGTCCAACTGGGTGTAGACTTTTAGTACAATATAGTGATAACGACTTTAAACACTGTCATTTGTATTTTTATGTATAAGTAAGTACGAGTACATGTACAAGAAAGATACACCTGGTAGTTTCCTATTACAAGTATTATTCTTAATTGTACATGAAAACACAGGTTGATTAGCTTTGCAATTGAACGATTATTTCAAGCAACCATTGATGCATATGGAGTGCTATCACCTCAACTATTGCGTGATGACTCTGGGAGATGACCAACTTGGAAATAACGATCCACTGGATTAAATGGCATTGCAATATTTTGGGCACACCATATGACAAGCCATGAGTGACACAGGATTATGCAGACCTGGAGTAATGTCTCTTTGCAAATACAATGGTATGTGTTACGCAAACAAAGAATCAATATGATCACTTCCACAAGAAGCACAACATAAAGTGTTTGCATTATTACAGCACATTTTTGAAGATCTCTGTGGTACTGTATATCTAGAGATAGAGAGGGTGTCAGTATACGAAAAAATATAGACAACATCATTGAGAGCAACACGAGTGGGATTGACTAACTCATTGAGATTGAGAGCAATACGAGTGGGACCAATGATAAAGAAAAGTAGGAGGAAACCATATAGATAACCTGATACCAATAGTCCCAGAGGGTGGCAAGAATGAGGGCCCAGCAAGTGTAGAGATTCAAAATAATGAGTAAGTTTTACAAGTTGACAAGAGAGGATTGTTGGTTAAAAGATTTTTGTTATCTAGCGATAAAGATGACAGTGAGGGCTCTGTTGCTGAGTGCCCACCTCTACCACCTCTCCCTTCCAATCAAGCCAATCCTGCAGACATTGAAGCAAATAGTGATGCACGTAATCACTACAAACCTATTACTGTACATACATGAATATGATTTTTAATGGCACAATTGTGTTAACTGTAAGGTAAATTATACGGATTTTGGAATCATTGCTTACTGGTCCACGAATATACTTTGGTAGAGCTTCCTTCATTAATGTATGTTGGTCTCTGTCCAATTACTAAAGCTTGTAGTGGGTATCTAAATACTTACTTGGTACAGTATTTAAGTCCACCAGAATTTTTGTACTTTGTTTTTGTCTATCTAGAAGTGTACTAGAAAATCTGAAAATGAAGCCCTTACCTAGAATTCAAGAAAATCCTTATTGTATCAGAGGTATTTGGTACAAGCATCAAATATTAACTTGAATGCTGTCTCATTTTTTGAGAAATTTGTTGATAATTACTGCATGTTACCAACCATAATAAGGTGTAGACTTCAAGATACAGTATCCCTGATACAGTATGCATGGACCCAACAGCAAAGCAACCTATCCTTTTACTTTGGGGTACTTGTACTTGTACATAACACGAAATAAATTTCTACTAAAAAATATGATTGCTTCAAAAATGAACAAAAAAGCAGCAAACAAGTCTGATTTTCCGTGATTTTGAAAAAAGCTTGTTGCTAATCGTGGATAATACTGTACGCATGAAATTCTCAGACGTTAGAGACAGAACGAACAAAGACCCCCCAACGTAGGAATTAATATCTATTCATCGGTTCGTCTCAACCGCTAGAGAAAACGAGCGCGCACGTTCTTGTCAAGAGTTGGGAAATACAATGGGTAGAAATCACAAGGTCGCACTTACTACTAGATTATTTTTGAATATCGTAATACGGCCGCGTATCTGACCTTTAGTAGTAGTAGTATATTTCTATATTTCGGCTTTTTACAAATAAATCTGAATATGGTAAGATGTGCTGAATACCAGGTCATAAGTAGAAACTACCTGCTACAAATTATTGTTCCCTCGAGGAAACAATACCACATTATTGTTGCCTCGAGGCAAGAATAAAAGGGCTACTGGTACGGATATTTTGGATTAGATGTCCCGCGTGTTTCGTTAGACAGACCCAACGACCACATACCCCCATATTTCTCCCCATGCCATGGTCGGTCGTACCATGGTCAACTGTTGTGTCAACACCATCTTGTTCTCGTGACACCACGGGTGCACTATCACATCATGGCCATAAATGTGTTATTAAACAGAATCACAATAATCAACAATGGCGCATGCTGATCAAAAGCCGAACGACGAGCGCGAGAACGCTGTGATGACGGAAGTGGCGGCCAGTGAAGACGAAGATAAAGAGAACACATTGAAGAGAAAGCCTGCGGCCATGACTAGCTCGCATCTCCCTTCATCTACAAAGGCAGCATTTGGAAAGGAAGACACGACGGAGATACAGACGAGTTTCCAACGCTCTCTAATCGCAGCAAATGTAGCTGACGAGGATGGATATGAAATGAAAAATCAGTCAATATCAATGCCAGAAGGTGTCGACAACAACAACACGAGGCCAGCAGTCGTGAACAACGAAAGTTTGGGACAGGCGGTATCGGCATCGCCATTGGTATCACCGCCTCAAATAATCACCGTGTCGTTCGCTGACGGGACGGACGTTACCGATCCGGGTGCATCCTCTGGTCAGGAATTCACACCGCTCCTACCAGGAGGATTCGCAGATGTCATCAGCGTTAACTTTCAGGAGATTGTACATGCGACTGTCGTGGATGACGATGATGTCCACGAGGCGGAGATTATGATTCCGAAGCCGCCGAGACCTCGGTACGGTCACAGGAGAAACATTGCGTGTGCTTTCTTTTAGTGTTTATTGTTGAGACGACTGCTTTTCCGTCGACGGCTTTGCCGGGCTAACGTTATTACAGCGAAATCCAAAGTAATCTCGGATTAGATTAATTATATAGAATGAGTTACAAATCATTCTATCATCTCTGTTTGTATTGTAGTTCAATAGTCACGGTCTGTCCTCCGATCATGAATCTCCATCCATTTGCTCTCTTCATACTGAGTCATATGTTTCCATACAGGTCCTACGTATGAATCCCTCTGATACCTTACTGTATTGTACTTAGTTCCCGTCTTCACTATTTCCAACACACTCCTGTGGGCTGGGTCGATCAATCCTTCGTTGATTGGCTCGATTCAGCACACATCTGTTTCTGTTTTTTAATCTATTAAACGTCCAATGTGTTCTGCTGTTGTGGCTGCGGTCCCCAATTCTTCTGCCTTGGGTCTTATTATTGTGTTTCAGGCGATGAATTCTTCCCGGTATACTCGATTGCCGTCGAACGTAACGGCGTCGCATTCTTTGTTGCCTCTGCATAGCTCCGTTTCATGTCATCGGTTCCACCATCCCAATGCATGGGTTTTGCTACCCTTTCGATTGTTGTTTTAGCTCTGTGCATGTAAAATCATCGAATTTTCTTTTGCTTTTGCCACCCATTGCGCCGACTACCATGACGGCCATGGTATTGAGCACCTCTTCTTTTATGTCTCCGAAAATATCACCAATTGCCTTCATTGTTTGGTCCTTTCTGGTGGCGCTCGCCATGACTCAACATATATGGCATTCAACTCTGTTCTTGTCATCGGCACGCTTATTTCTCATCGTTGCTTCCTCAGCTTTCTTTTTCGCGGTTGCGCTCGCGTTGCACTCCTGTAATTTTGTACGTTTACTATAATATCGGGCTCTTGCCGTCCCTCCAAATTCGCATTTTCAGTATCGTTGTCAGCTATACTTTTGACTTTAATCACACCGGTGACTTCAATTCCTGCTCGCGACAATGTTGCCTCAAAAACCTTCGTTGCATTTTCCAGTTGTACACTTTCACTTATCTTTGTTGCGTCTTTTCCTGCCGCCCCTCCAATTATAATACCATTGAAGGAGATATCATCGGCCACAATGCTGTGTGTACCTATATGCATTCCTGCATTATCGTGCACTCCCGTGATTTTACCATCGTGAGCATTTAGGTCAACGTCGGTTGCAAAAACAAACTTAGGGGTACAGGTTTTTAAAGTCTACTTAAACTCGTGTCGGTCACTGCTAGTTGAAGTTGGTATCTACGTTACTTCACCTGTAGCTTCTTCAGACTTCAGAAGTCATTTATACTTTTGACTTTTTGTTTGTCACGAGGGCTGCATTCCTAATCTCTACCATATGAATATGTAAAATGCAGGTGTGCGTACAAACCTGCAACAAGCACAGTACAAGTACAATGTGCCGAGAAAAATGAGGTAAAGCATCACATCTAATCGCACAGTAGCTTTGGTTGTCTGTTTACAGTATACTATAAATTATACCAGAGACCAGAGGTAATACGAACGAATGCACAACTGTCGTATGTGCTCTATATTTTCAAACAATAACAAATTGAATGTTCGTCGATTCTTGATTAAAACACGTTAAAGTGTGATGTAATTATCATTTATTTTTGCAGTATTCAAAACCACTGCTTCGAATCAAGTCTCGAAACACAGTATATTACTGGAATTAAGGAAGGGTTTATTTGGGAATTCTTACAATACATTCTTAAATCCTTATACAAAATATTTATGTTTTGTTGTAAAGTATGACTGCACACAAAATAAAGTGCAAGGGCGTTGAATTTGTACACACGACACATGCACAACACAGATAATACAAGAGATCTACTGTAATATTCATGTGACTAAAAACATATGAAAAAGTTGTCAAACTGTTGCCGTTGCCATGTACAGTATAAGTAGCAACTCAAACTTACTACAATTACTTACACCGTTCAATATCGAACTGAAGAAACTTCAAAAGGGGGCGATCACAAGCGCCGTTGCGCCATTTGTCTCTGCGTACCATGTGAATGTGTGCAGACTTTGTACATGGGTGCGACACCAGTAATCTCTCAAGGACAGTCACTAAATTTCCAACACTCCCCACGAAGTGCGTACTTACTGGAGCACATGCATGTGTACGCCCCCCCAAAGAATTGCATCAAACTCAACATCCCAGAAACCAATTCGACCAAAAAGCCAAGCCGGTCCCAACCACAAACACCAACGACGACATCCCCAACTGCCACGTTTCCTTCATCCTCCCGGCCGGTATGAAATAAAACCCGATGGAAGTTCCCAAACTCTGTATGCACTTGTAGCAACCCACGGCCCGACTCTGTTCGGTTCCCGAACGTGTGGGCGACCACGCACCCATGAGCCAATAACAAAAAACCTGGATTTGCGCATCGGCAAATCCCCAGGCTGCAAATGCGAGGGTGGGGGGTAGAACGTGAGGAAGATCGGAAATGTCACGGGCGAGGAGGAGGAGGACTTGGTCTTTATGATTGGTTCCGTTTCCAATTGCTGCTGCTGCGGCGGCAATTTCCAGAGCACGGCGTTCCTGGAGGTAGGCTAGGAAGTTTCCCGTGGCATTGATACAAAAGAAGGTTGCGAGGCATCCCGCTGCCTTGCGACGACGTCGATGATGCTCCTTCGACGCCGATGGTTCATCATTGCCGCCACCCTTGCCGTCGAGATAGCGACCAACCACAAGGGCACCGACAATCTCCATGAGATGAAAGACGATGAGTTCGATTCCGATGGTACGTTTGGTGAAGAAGCGATTTCCGAAGGTTCCCTGCTGGTAGGGCTGGTTGAAACCCTGTTTGGGTGATTTGTTTTGTATTTGGTGATGTGACACACACACGATGGGCAAAAACGGTGGATTGGTTCATCATTGACGTGTTTTTATATTGCATTCACCAAATTGCGTACATTCCAAATAGTATAACGATGGTTGCCAAATTACCGTCGACGCAACGTGAAAAGAGAAAAATAAACAAGTCGAAGACATTCTCAGCAAAATAAGGAACCCCCCCCTTTCAAAACACTAACAAGGTTTTAAAACAAAGAACATAGGTGGCCACGTCTTGGTCTATCGACGTGTCTTCGACAGGAAGACGCCTGTGAAGGAGGAAACAACGAGGGGGTATCAGAGATACGCAAGTGTCCTTGTAAAAAAAGACGCCTTTCCAGTCTTTCTTCCTGCCCATCACAAAAACTGCCACCCTACCATCTTTCGCTGCTTCTTTTCCAATCGACTCGCCTCTGCAAACACCACGGAAGAGAACAAAACAGTATGATGCGTACGTTGCGTCGCTCACCGTGTAAAAAAAGAGAACGAGGACCAGAAGGGCCTCCTTTCGAAACAAAATGGCCACGCTGCTCCGTGCCTCGTTCCACCAAGATGACGACGATGAGCTATTGCTATTGCCATTTCCATTGACATTGCCATCGCCATCGCCAGCGCTGACATGTCTCTCGTTTTCAAGATCGCCAACGTTGAACGGAGTACGCTCCGTGACCGTCTCCGCACCACTGCTTCCGCCACCGCCAGCACTTGTTCTTGCACTACCAACGCCGGCGATTTCGAGCGCGGAAGGATCGAGCAAGAACTGCGTCACGAGCGCCCCGACAAGGATGAATCCCAAGAAGACGACGTAGAGCCCCACCGATCCCTCGGGACGTTCGTCGACGTCGTAGTAGAAGAAGGTGATGCATCCTCCTACGAGCGAGCTGCACTGGAAGATGGCCCAGAAGAGGCCCATGAGCGTTCCCGCCTTGGAAGACGGTGCTACCGATGTCTCCGACGTCGACGCCGCCGTGCACTTGCCGTCGTTGTTACAGTTGCCACCGTTGTCATCACGATCACGCGCCGTCGCCGCGACGCACAACAACTCGAGCTCTTCGGCCCTCGAGGCGTACTGCAGTATCAAACGTCCCTGCGCCGTCCACAGCAGCGCCGCGCCGACTCCCAAAACGCCGCCACCGACGACCACCGCGTCGCTCGTCCAGGAGTAGTAGCATGCGTCGTCATCGCCGCCGCCGCCGCAGACAAAGTGAAAGAGGGACGCGACGACGAGGGCGGCGTAGCCCAGGACGCCGATGAGCATGGTTCGACGACATCCCCATTCTGACGGGTATTATCGAACAAGACAGAATCAAAGAGGGGGCGGTCAGAGGAGGGACGGGAAGGTGGAAGAAAGAGCCGAAGAACAAAAGGAGCGGCGCCAACTATTAGACACACAAAACTCAACTGTTGGTAATCGCCGGCGCAAACAAACAGCTCGCCGTGAAAGTCCCGTACACGGCCGAAACGGTATCGGCCGCCAACACCGGTCCGTAGGTCGATGCCGCGTAGAACTGAATGGTGGTGTAGGCCGCGAAGACGCCGAAGAAGACGAGGCCCAGTGCGATGGTCTGGAAGGTCGGTGTGCGGTAGTAGTACTTGTTCCAGCAACCCCAGTGCTTGCGGTGCTTGTAGGGAGGTGACGACGACGATGACGGCATTTCTTTTCACTCGTGGAGAAATAACTACGAGTATTGAAGGTCGACGAGGAGCGGCGATGGTAGTTTCTCTTGTAGTCTACGAGTAGGTGATTGACGTTCGTGATACGCAGAGGAGGGCGTACAAATCTTGCTCGTGGCAGCCCGCTTTCAGTTTCATTTGAAGGCGAGACGAGACGGGACGAAAGGCAGCTAGATGACATGTCCGTCGTTCTTTCCATTCTTAACATGGTTGCCGAAATAGGGCAGGGCCTCCGGCGTCGGACGAAAGTAAACACATCCCAAAGGATGCACGTCGCCCCCCGCCGACNCTCGTGCTCGTGCTCGTGCTCGTGCTCGTGCTCGTGCTCGTGCTCGTGCTCGTGCTCGTGCGCGTCAGTATCAGCGTCAGCGTCAGCGTCGTCGAAATACTCCCGAAAATCGGACGAAGACAGCCGAGGACACAGCGCCAATAAACCCTTGTCCGTCAACCACCGCGCCGAAGCATCCGACGACGACTGCGCCGACGACGTCTGCAATGACGACGAAGGCGGCTGGGGAGGAGCTCCCCGAAACACCAATCTGGTGGCGAGCCCCGAGTGCGCCAGGGCGAATGCCGCACCATCGGTTGCGTATCCCCCGCCGTCGTCGCAACCGCCACCTTCATCGTCACCACCACCGGCGTTGGCAAGACGGGCGGAAATAATCCCAAGAAGCGGCGCGGAAACGCCCGAGATCATCCGTCCCACAACGTCGTGATCGCACGCTGCCGTGTATGCCGGAAGGTGCGGTCCTAGAGCCGATACCTCCAGGGTTTGGAGGCTCGGAATGGTGTTGTTGATGTCTCGTCTTTGTCGACTCGAGACAGTATCGTCGCTGCACGGCAGCAGCGGCGCATTTACGCAAGCAACATCATTGTTGGATTCTTCGATGGTGACGAGGTTGAGTCATTGTCTCGATTGTTGCGCGATGCCATTGCCGTTGGCGTCACCATGGTGTCGTGATTGGATTGGGTGGGGGTCGTTCTTGATGTTACAGAAGTTGAGAGTGACACGTCTCTCTCTAGTGTCCTTATTTTTGCGTTTGCATTATGCGGTCCATTTCATTTGAAGGCGATACGATGTGGCTATGGGAAGCAGAAAGCAACTACCGCTTACGATGATGGCTAGATGACATGTCCGTCGTTATTTCCATTCTCAACATGGTTACCGAAATAGGGCAGGGCATCCAGCGTCGGACGAAAGTAAACACATCCCAAAGGATGCATGTCGCCCCCCGCCGCCGCCGCGTCAACGCCGCATCAACTTCCGATCCTGAATGAAACAGTGAAACAGCTCAACCCCCTCGTCATCCTGCGCAATAAGAGTTAGCAGCGGCAGCAAAAGTACGAAATTTAGTCAGCGATAAAAGCGAGCTCATAACTCACCCGTCATCGTCGTTGCCGCGATTTCCGCCATGGCCTCCCCTATCTTCCTTCTCACCTCCCTTGGACGGCGTCGGCGGCTTGGCGGCGCTCGGCGACGAGAGCGAGGGTGGACATTCTTATAATCTTGTTTCGTTCGTGGGCCGCATTGGTGTTAATGAAGGTTGGTTGGATCGTTGGATCATTGCGCTGAGATTCATAATGACACATCGCTGGCAAGTAGTAACGCCGGGTACTTCTTGTACTAAAGGTCAGTACTACTGTAAGAAGTACTTGCAGTAGATACGTCTACTTGTACTTGTACCGGCCGTGTGCGTGTGCGTGGATGGTGGCCTGCCGTGGATGGAGAGAGGTACTGGTAGGACCAGTAATCGTGCGTTAGCTTTCTAAAAATACACGTGACACGAACCGGCTACTTACAGTGCAAGTACTGGTAGGCTTTTATTATTATTTGTTTACGATACTGTACAGTAATTGCATGGCCATGAGGCCTACGAGTACGCCCCATAACCTAAACTGACACAAGCTAAGGGATGGATCTTCTGGTTGACACTTTCGAGTACAAGTACTTTTAGGGAGGACTTGTAAGTTGTAACTACGTACGACGGTACTAACTAACTACTTACTATAATACCTACGCACCCTTTTGTGCTTGTAGAGATATCATTGGTGATGCGGTAGTTTAAAACACTACGTAAACATACAGTGGGAATATTAACATTACCGCATCTCCCTTACGTGATACTAAGGATATGAGGCGTCTGGTGCATGCAGTATGTGCTGGTAGGTAGGAATTTGTTTGAAAATACATTCTCGTAGTACCGTAGCTTTCAAATTCACTCTTTTTCGTAGAATCCTCATTTTGAACGTTTTTGGTGTTCGCTTTCGTCATTTACTCATATTTTGTTTGTTGGAATTAGTATACTGATTCATTTAATGGGTTATATGATACGTGGAAACATTACAATGTCGCTGTGGCAAAAACAAATTACTTTCGTCAAGTCCTCATTATGAACGAGGCTAGATTTTGTAGATTTCAAGATAAACCCTGGTAAAGCATATCATGTACGCGGATTATTGTAGCTAAGTAGCTGAATGATGTTGTTTCAGTACTGACAGTTAGTAATGCATGCATACAGTACAGGTACATAGGTTCCCTACAGTTTCTGGCTGTGATTTACATCATAATATTACCATACCTATGCATTACTAGGTACATACAATTCCTACAGTACTTGTAGTTGTACTGTATGTTACTTGTGTAGGTTTATTATACATACTGTATATCATATCTGAACCAAACTGCCATTGACCAGTCATCTGGCAGTTTGACTCTGCTCAATTAAAATGACATTGGTGGCCCTGGATCGAAATTCAAGCTGCGTAGATTAACAAATAAATACAAAATAGATGGATGTGCTTCCCTACGTGAAATTGATAAAGGTCCCACAGTCCACAGGGTTTGAACAGTACAACATCAACAT
>JALLOR010000151.1:0-12544 GCA_036939395.1 Porosira glacialis
CGACGCGTAAAAAAGTGCATGACAAAGTGCATGACATTAGAGTGCATGACAAGAGACAATCTACACACTTGTACACACAGTTCTTAAAGTTGACGAATTAAACAGCGCTCACGCTAATTTGGAGAGCGAATAATGTAGTAAACTACGGTATATGTGCGCAGTTGTAGATTGAGGTCTATGTAGTACGAGAAAAGGAGGCGTGTAAGTATCGGCTCTACTGGGGTACCATATTATTCTACATACGGGAACAGGAGCGGAGCATAGTACTTGTAGAAGGAAATTAAGAGGGCATTTTTGACATGTTTATTTCCTATTTTATCCTGAATTAAAAGTATGTACTCGTTGAGTGACGGTAAGAGATGTCAAATAGAACTACAATGTTGTTTGTGAGCTTAACTTCAAGTGCCACAGAACCAAAGAGGTCAAATAATTCACCATGTATCTATCTCCAATTTTTAAACTTTTTACAACAATTAATTTAAAATATTTATTCACTACATGTTTACTTAATCTCTGATAATGATAATAACATAGATGGTTTGATGAAATTATACGAGTGCCCCATGATAATCCAAATATTATTGACCTAATATTAAACATTCAACTTGGAGTACTAGTATAGTATGTTCAGTTATAATATTAAATGGGAGAGGTGTCTGAGTTTTTAATAAAGATGTGGTCCTACTGTGTACATGTAAGAATGGTATGCTCCAAATTAACTTTATGAAATGATACAAGATGCAAATTACTTGTGCACATTGAAATATTATATGTACCTTATATACAATAATTGAATGTTTGTAATTATCAAATATATTGGATTTACCCATTTTTATATTTGATAATAATGTAGCTTCTACTCTGTATTTGACAGCATTCGTTCTGATGAGGTTGAAGAAGAAATTCTACTGCCTCTAGCTCCAGCAGTACTTCTACCAGTAACTCTTGTCCTGATCAGAGTAAAGAAGAATAAGATCTTATTGGAGAAATAAAAACAAACAAACAAAAACAAAGCAAATAATAGATAGACATCCTTTACAGTCTCTGACAGGTTTTGAGGAGGATATTTTTGAGGGGGGTGGTTTGGGGTTAGGTGATGTAAATTACTTGGATGGTACGTCAGAGGAAAAGAGGAGATTAGGGGGGGGTGGTGAGGAGGATGAGGACATATCAAATCTAAACACAGTAGTCATTCTCAACACTCAGAGTCTAAAGTAGACAAAAGCCTCCTATCAGCAAGAAGACGTCTTAGTAAAACATTCCTCTCAAAAGATCAAAAATTGCCTAAACAATGTTTTGTCCCTCTTCTCAAATCTGACCTTAAAAACAATTCTCAAGCCAAAGAAAATAACAAGAGAAGAGAAAATTGTAACAAAAAGGAATTACAATTATAATCAACAGAACACGCACCTCTCTCCTCAATGACGAGAATTATTTTTGTATTTTTTGGCGTCGCCCGTAGTTGCAACTATTTATGATGATTTCTTATTTTACTACATGATATGTATTCACGACTACGGAATATGTGAACATTTCATCTACTCTTTCGAAATTATGAGATGTCAATGAAACGGTGACAAGTCACTGGACGATGAACTCGCAATTCTCTTCTTCACCTCAACGTAGCAAATTCATCACTGCAGACCATCTTAAAAATTCAATATGTTTCTACACTGAAAACCAAAAACAAAAATTGTTCTTACTCGTACCGGCGTGTATAGTAGAAAATCTTATAGAATACAGTTAACTTAAAAAATATATTTTTCGGAAGCGTCCTTTCTTCATTCAGTTTCTAGTAATACTTCTTGGCTGGGGGAAGGGGAGGTGGAAATTGCTGGGCAGGAGACGAAATAATGTGAGCAGCCGGCGAAAGAAAAAGAAAAAAGGAAAGAACAGCAAAAACAACAACAACAACAGCGACATGGCGATTTTTTTAAGCGTTCCCTCTCCGGCGACCATCCGATACCGCCAGTCAGCTGCAGCCACCACTATCATTCCTGTAGCAAAATCGACGGTGAAAGCCGTGCATATGTTTCCTACTGAATGGTGGAGACTGGCATTCAACATGCGAGACTTGCCTTCACTTAACACACCACCTGCGAGGCTAAACTGGGAAGAGCATCGTATTCCTTCTTCGTGTCGCGCACAAACAAAGCCTAACTCATTTTTGAACACACCCACATACATGTCAATTTTCAGGGCAAAAAGAATGCCTGTGCGCTGCTGCAGAGCGATTCTAGACCATGATAGTGGTGTAGATGATCTAGTGACGCTTGCTGTGCTCGCAGCATTGCCTAGTGTTGATCTTCTTAGCTGCGTTGTGACGGACACGGATTGTTTTGTTGATGCTGCTGCGGAGGCGTCCGTACGGCTGTTGGTGACCATCCGATACCGACAAGCCTTACAGCAGACAGCCACCACTATCATTCCTGTGGCAAAATCGACGGTGAAATCCGTGCATGCGTTTCCTACTGAATGGCGGAGACTGGCATTCAACATGCGAGACTTGCCTTCACTTAACACACCGCCTGCGAGACTAAACTGGGAAGAGCATATTATTCCTTCCCCTCCTCCTCCTCCTCTCCCTCCTCCGGCTCCGACGTCGGAAGCAAATGAAGAGTCAGAAGGCGCAGAGCCGCAACAGATACCGCCGTCCAGCGAGTCCGCAGTCACAGGGCAAGAGTTCCTAGCGCAGCTCCTCCTCAACTCACCCGAACCCGTGACTGTGATAGTGACGGGCCCCCTCTCCAACGTGGCGTACGGCGTAAAAAATTATGGGAAAAGGTTTACAAGTAAAATCGATCAGCTTCTCGTGATGGGCAGCGCCCTTGACGTGGCGGGAAATGTGCACATGGACGGCGATGACCGTTTTGCCCCAGGCACTGACAACACACAGGAGTTCTATTTTTATTGTGATCCCGGCGCAGTGAAAACCGTTGTAGATTGTGTTGGTTTGCAAGGGAAGCGAGTATTCTTTGGCCTGGACTGCACGAACCATGTCCCGACCACTAGTGAGTTTGTGCAGCGTTTTGGGACTCAGCAGAATGACAGCCTTGTGTCACAGTTTGTGGGGAGCGCGTATGCTATGACCTCACATTGGAAGCATGCCTACGGTAGAACGTACTTTGCTTGGGATGTGTTGACAGTGGCGTGGTTCCTGGACCCCTCTGTGGCCGCAAAGGTGGAGCAGGTTGCAGTGGACGTCGAGGCCTCAGTGGGTCACCCGTCTGAGGGCAGAGTGTACCGTGTGCCGCAAGACGGTGATGTCAATGGGTAGCACCTAGTGGGGTTCACGTTCGCACCAGACGCACAGCGTTTCTATGAGACAGTGCTTGTGGCTTGCCGGTTTTACTGAAGTTCCACCTTCCCTTTTTGGTTTAGGCATTGTTGTTAAAGATTGTAGCGCGGGTGTCAGCTGTGACTTAAAAAAAAGTGTGTACTAAGAAGTTAAGACTACGCACAGTTACACATCCACTTGAACTTGACTGAGAGAGCTGTGTGCTGCGACCTAACAGAGAAGAAGACACCGCGGCCATGGGTAGTATTGAACAGGACGGTAGCTCGGTGTAGTCACTCGGACTGATAATGGTCATTTGAAGGCAAAGAAGATCCCAAATCACCTGTTCGCTTTTTGGCGTCCCTGTTAGTAACATATCTACTACAGGTGACAACAACTGCACTTATCGGTGGATGTCTTGGCTCTGGGGTTGATGAAGACCGCAGCAAAACGCGATATTCAATGGGAATTGCAGAAGCATGAGACTCATCAGGTCGTCGAACGCATTTGTGGGCCGGGTTCGCCACCCCCCTCTATTGGGAAACATCTTGAAATTTTATAACCAGCAAAAATTGATATAAATATTATACAGGTACATACATTTCTTGGACTTAGTCTTCAACTTGTTCTTCAACTTAATATTCGATTTTATCTTCAATTTCACGTTTGCCAACAAATTCCACACATACCATCCCCATACCAGCTGTTATTCTGAGGAAAGAAGCTTACATTTAGTTTGTAGATTTTTGAGGAAGCAACATTCATCTAATCCGTTTCCTTTAAAAAGTATGTTCCAATTCATTAAAACACGTAGTAGCAATCTAGCCTTTAATAAGTAGCAGTATTGATATTTGGGACTCTCCATCAATAATATCAGAATCATATAGCCAGCGCCCTATTCGCTCCGTATTGCACGTCACGTTTGTCCGACTTGGATCCCTTGAAATCCCGCTTCAAACTTCGTTCCCCGTGCCGCAGCCACTCCAGAGGATCCTTTCCGATCATCCCCTCCAATCCCACCTTCTCCGTCAGTCCATCCCGTCGGCACACGATCCGCAAACTCTTGACGCTCTTCTCCCCGGGAGCCGAGCCGTGCACGGCCATGCACTCCTTCAGCAGGAACAGGGCCGATCCCACCTGCTCATGGTTGCCAAAGTGTTCGATGAGGGAGCCGTACGACAAAATGTCCAAATGACGACCCTGCTTCTCCACCGACTCTTTCAATTTGAACGCTCGAGGGATGCGCTTATGTTTAACGAGCATTTGCAGAAGCAATCTGTCGCTGTACGTCGTCGGGTTCTAAAAATCACCAAGAGAATATAAATTAAAAACGAACGATTCAAAGTTGTGAGCTTCCAAGAATGAAAATAGTGAATCGTGAGACAAACCAAACCACTCCATCTAACGACATGTTATACACTCACGACTCCGTGCTTCTTGTAAGCCACATCGTGAAAACGAATCGCCGGATCGATGCGCCCCACGTTCGTTTCCACCTGCAGCATACCGTTCAACAAATGCACGTCGACCAAACCCTCCCTCTCCGCCTGCTCCATGACAAACTTGGCATTCATCAGATTCGTTCGCTTCAAGTACGTCGGAGGTAAATTCTCTGGCATGTTCTCCCTCAGGAGGGGCACCAAACGGAGAAGGGAGGGGTAACTGAGAGATTTGGAGAACTCTTCCGCAATTTTTTCGAGACGGTTCCGTGGGAGGCCCGGGAGGTGCTGCGCCAGTTCGGCGAGGTGAGCGTCCTCCGGGTCCAGCGAATCGAAACGGTCTTCCTCCGAAACGTCCATTTGTTTGGACGTTTCTCGAGATGATGAATCTTCCGTCATGGCACTCGTTGATGAAAACTCGTGGGGTGATAAGGAAGCGTCCGTTTCGGGATTGGCGGTCATGGATGAGTTCTCCGCCCACTGATGCATATAATCATCCGCGAACATGGTTTCGTTTGGTGTCGTCCTGACATCGCTCCTGGAATCATCAAACCGCATCATTTCGGGAACGTGTTTCACAGCATCCATGCCTGCAAGTCCCGCCGATTCCATAGCACCATTATTGAACCTGCTGTTCGCCATTGTCGAGTCGTCACCAAAAATCGTCGCAGCCCCCGAGCTGTCATCGGACGACCCTAGAAAGTCTTTTGTCTCATCGTTCGTCACCTCACGAAGCATCCGATCGAACTCCGCACCCGAAAGCGCATCATCGTCTGCATGTTCTCCATCCGTCATTGATAATGACGATGGTGCATGCTCGCCCCCCTCCACTCCGTCCGCCTCCTGAAGGTAATGCGCCCGCATAACGTCGAACATCTCCCTCGCCATGGACTCGTCCGTATTGTCAACCTCTCCCGCCCCCTCCAACTCATCCCGGACGTGGGCGCGAAAGGCATCGTAATCGTCCGTGGCAATGCCCGGAATCTTGTCAATTTCTTCGCCCTCGTCCTCCAGAAGATCGTCGTTCTCTTCGTCTTCATCGTCGTCGTGCTCCAGCTGTTCGATGCCCATTTGTTTTTCGAGGTTGGAAATGTACTCTTCCATTCCCTTGTCATCAAACAGGTCGTCGTTTTCATCATCATTGTCGATAGAGTTGTTCGCCTCGAAGAATAGTTCACCATCCTTAACGCCATCTTCGGAAGGCAGCTCGTTTGTGGATTCGGAAACAATTTCTCCCTCCCTCGTGTTGGCATCGTATCGATTCTGACCCTCTTCCAATACATCATCGTCTTCATCGTCACTGTCAAACTCATCATCTTCGTTGAAACCGGCTTGAATCTCAGAACTAGTAGGATTTTCATTTAAATTGGCAGCCCCATGTGTCTCAAAGACATCCATTGAATTGCTAACCTGTTCCGGTTCCTGTTCGTGCCCCTGCCCCCCCTTTCGCTCCTCCAACCAATCCCTCCTCTCGTCCTCCTCCTCCTTCATCGCGAGCTGCAGATCGTGCCAGCGCTCCTCCCCCATCTGCAACCTCAGCCGATCCTCGTGGCTGCCGTGCCTCTCCTCGTCCGAAAAGAACTTGTCATAAAACGTGTCCAGATCATCGATGCGATTCCCCTCCCCATCGTCGGCAATGTCGTTCACGTCAAACTTCGCCCTCTTCAACTGCTTGGAGCGATGGGGCTCCTTCTCGGCCTCCGTCTCCCACCCCTTGGGATCCAGGCCGGCCTCCACCGACGACAGGCCGGGAATCGACATGTCCCGGTATGCCGGCCGGTTGTAGGCCTCCATGTAGCGGAGCGAGTTCTCGCAGAGGTAGCCTCTGTTGATGCGTCCGGCCCACATTCTGCCGAGGCCGCCGCCGTTGCGGGAGGAGGTGGTGCTGCTCTCCATGGCCTTGGAGTGGGAGAGGAGGAGGGCCGAGAGGACGCGGGTGTCGGCGCCGTATTCGCGGAGTTCGTAGGCGCGGTGCTCGTCGGCAAAGGCTCGTTCGGGGGAGTAATGAGCCGGGACGGAGGAGGAGGAGGAAGATTCGACGTTCTTGGAGGGAACCATTGCCATTGCATGTTGCTCATCGTTCTTGTCCCCTTCAAATTCTCCCTTCAACAAGTCGACACCCTCTTCCTCCATGTTTCCATCGCCACCCGTGAGCATCATGGTCTGCAACTGATTCTGCTTCTCCTCCTCCGCCGCTCCCCTCAACCTGCCCAAATGCTCCTCGCTCCCACAAGTCCTCAACTGATCCATCCTCCTCACAATGCTGCCCAAGTAAACCGCCCTCGCCGTCGCGCTGTCCCCCGCCGCCGCCGCGCACAGCATGAGCGCACTCACAAACCCATCGTCCTGCTCCACTTCGGCCCTCTCGGCCATGACCACGATCTTCCTCGCCAGCCTGCCGTGATGCGCCGCAATCTTCTCGCGGTTCTTATTGGACCTGGTCGAGCCCTTGCCGAACCGTATTTCGTTCTCGTGACTGCGGGCCACGGCTCTCAAGGCCGAGCTGAAGAGCAGCGTCGTCGGCTTGACCCTCTTGAAGTCCCCCGACTCGCGATCGTCGTACCATCCGTCCCCGTCGCCCAAGTGGTGCGTCTCCATCGGTTGGTAGAGCTGGTCCATGATTTCCTGGAGGACGTCCGCGGCCTTCTCGGCGTGTCCCTGGGCCGCGAGGAGGCGGAGCAGGGCCCCGTAGGCCATGACGTCCGGTGCGATGCCGAGGACTCGCATTTCCTTCCAGCGTTCCCAGCCTCGGTGGGCCGCGTCGGCCTTGACTTTGGGAGGGGTGGTGCCCGCCGCGGCGAGTTTGCGGCAGGCTGCGAAGAAGGAGGTGTAGGCCGGGAGGGGGGGGACGTCGAGGTTTACTTTGGAGGAGGTCATTTCGTCCAGGACTTCTTCGGCTCCGCGGTAGTCTCCCGCGCGGGCATAGACGTCCACCAGGGCGCTGTACACGTAGGCTCCCTCCTTGCCGGTTAGCAGCCGCTTTGACTCTCCTTTGCCATCGCTATCTTTGTCATCCCGCCTCCTTCGTTCCAAGTCCAGCTCGTCCTCCCGAATCATCTCCATGACCCTCCGTCCCTCCGCCGGACTCCCGCAGCAAGTGACGAGACTCGTGTAGCAGTGCATCCCCAGCGAGGATCTCTGCACGCCCAGTTCGGAGAAGAGGTGCGACAGCGCGTGTGCAAGGCCGATGGGTTTCGTGCGGGTGCCGTGGGCATCGCGGTGGGATCGGATCAGGTCCGAGAGCAGTTTGTCCGAAAGCACGTTGGATGGGGTTGTGAGGGCGCTGCTAGGGGGTTCCTTAGTAGCAGCAGTGGAACTAATAGCACCGGAGAAATTCGGGTCCTTAAGATTAAGGTCCTCGAGGGGGGGCACATTGGCGGCCCGGTCCTCCTCCCCAAAGAAAGGCGCCACCACCGCCGCCTCGCTACTCCCCTCGTTCTCCATCTCCTGCTGCCTCTCCGCCGCCAACAACAGCCGCTCCACCCTCCGCCTCAACCTCCCGTACTCGCCGCCCATGTACACCGGACGCGGATTCGCACTCGCCGTCAGCTCCGCCGTGTTCCCCATAAGATCGTCCAGCAGCGCATCGCCCCAATCGTACGTCAATGCCTCGCGCTCCCACGACGGCAGCGGCGGGGGACGAATGCCGTGCTCCCTCGCGGCGTACTCGGCCACTTCGAAGAACGATTTGCCGGACAGATCCACCTTGGATTTCAGACGCAGTTNCACTTCATTACATGTTGCGGTGGCCCCATCATCTGGAAAGCCAAGCGCCAGGAGCGTACAAGTTGTTCCTCCTGCGAGGCCAAAATGTATGCTACTGACGAATGCGCAAAAGATAAGCTATCTCTCCGCCATCGCGCCGGAGATCTCGGCTTTGAGGACGTCAAGAACATGATAACCCTGTTTAACGATAAACAAGGCCGCATCGATTTTTCAAGTCCACAACGTCCAAGGAAACGAAACACATTGCCCTCTGAGAAAACGCCGTCCAAGAGTACTTTCAACAGTTCAAAGTACTCTCCGTCCAACATATCGATGGGAAAATAAACTCCTCCGACAACTTCAAAAAAAGGAATATATGACTCATATCATTTCAACACGATCCCTGATTTTTCCATGGTCACGTGGGAACTATTTGGACGCCCAAATGATCCCCACTTTGCTGTGCCATGATTCGCTTTGCGATGTTGCCACATTTTATACCAAGAGGCCCCAGGTAGTTCCGGGAGTCCACCTCTCTTTTTGTTACATGCAATCCTCAGATTAGGTGCAACCCTTTTTCTCTGTAAAAACAAATCATTTTTTCTCCCTGATTACAGCTATGGCTATCATTCTCTGTCACAGGTACAGTTGGGGATGTTGGAACCGGTACCCACTCAGGTCAAATTATGAGATAATTTCCATTCACTCAGCATCATCACCGTATATTGTAAAATAACTCTCACAACCTAGATCAAATATCAATAAATTATTTCTCGAAGCAATAAAATTGAAATAAAATAATTATTATTTTCTGCTCAACTTTTAATATTGAGCTCCTGTGTATACCACATAAAAATGAATCAATACTTATGTCTAGAATCAGAATGCTAAAAACAACGCTTTTTAGAATACATAAAATGCCAAATCAATTCAGTGAAATTCCACAAAATAAGCAATATTTATGTACTGATAAGCGAGGTTAGAAGCCAGACGATGTTATGCATGTAACTTTTGAGTGTTATGTATTGGCCGCATCAGATCAACCTTTATAAAGTATAATTCATCAAGGCTATTGAAGACCAATCTCTTGGGAGATGGAAGATGGGGGTGTTGAGGTACTTCACATTGATTTCACATCTTTTACTTGATCATAGCTAGCAGAAGACTTACACTACACAGAAGCTTGATAATTAGCTTGATGAGAAATTTTGCGGCTATAAAACCGCTATATTAATTCAAAAGATATAAGGTTATTGTTGAAACTTTGAGTTCTTTAAAAAAATTTGCCGGGATATTAAAGTGTCAAAGTTATCCGAAAGTTTTGAATGTTGAAACTTGAAATAAGTATTGAGGAGTTTTCTGTAAGTTCTTTGTGGGAACTTCTTATTATAAGTTGATCAGAACTTGCTTTCTATATGCTACATAGATCTACATTTTCTTAAGTGTTGAAATTTTAAAATTAGTTTACAGACAATTTCTAATCCTAAGTTTGTTCCTACGGCTGGATTTATCGCCCATGACATGCCGTGATCCCTCGCTGCGTACTCGGCCACTTCGAAGAACGTTTTGCCGGACAGATCCACCTTGGATTTCAGACGCAGTTTTTTTAGCTTGTTGCGGTACTCGTCCAATTCTAGTTTGAGTGACTCCTCCTCCTTCCCCATGCCGATGAGCGCCCGATTCCTTCGTCGGGCCTCCTTTCGGCGCGGACCCGACTTGCTGTAGGGTTTGTTGTGCTTGTTCTCCTCGTACTCCTGCTTGCGGCGGCGGCGATGGTACTCCTTCTTCTGCTTCTTGGACGGCGGGCGGGTTTTGAAGGCGGAGGAGTAATTGTCGTGACTGCCCGCGAAGGTTCGAACGGAAATGTCGTACGCGGAGGACGAACCGGGAATGGTGCCCATGATGCCGGTGAGGGGAGGAGCCGCGGTGAATGGACCATTGTGGGCACGCGGGCCGTTCAAGAACGTGGTGGTGGAGGCGCGGGATAACGACGACGTTCGCGAGGAACGCGACGCCGCGGTGTACGCAGCATGAGCGGCGCGCGACAGCATCCTTATTCCACCGCTTTGATACCAAGTATTGCTCCTAGTTAGTGGCGCCGATGCCTCCGCTCCGCTCCAGAGGTTAGATAGAGATAAGCGCTTCTTGACGAAAGTAGTGTAGCTTTGACGCAATCGTGCAGCGGCGGCGGCGATTCGATGTTACACTTACTCGTACGCCTTAGTCAAGTCGTTGATGGTTGGTTGATGGCAAAGATCTCAAACACTCGGTACATTACACAACATCTGTACTTGTACGTACGTAGGTGGCCAACTTTCACTCGCTTACCGACGAAAGGTTCCAACCAGTACTACTTATAGTACGTAAGTACAACCGAAATATATATGTTTAACCGTAGAAATGGTATATATAAGAAGTGCCACTTCTATAGAGGAACTCATATATATTTTAAACACATTATCGTATCGGTACCTTGATAGTTTAAAGGGGGGGTACTTAATAAATGGTCATACAAACGAAAGTGATATAGTTTCGAGTTAAGTGAAACTAAATTTGTTTACTTTCATTTTATAAAGGAACTACATCGTTTACTTAGGTTAATATGCAGCTCCTAGATTAAAGAGACGTTTACTACTTGTACTGGTACGCAATATTTTGTCATCTTGAGAAAAACGGTCAGCATGCATTAGCAAGCGAGCGTGCGTGCAGCTCAAACATCATCTCACCGTAGTTTAAACTTTGGCGCTTTGAGAATTGTATTATGCGGCTTAATAACGTGTTAGGATTACATATTCAAAAGCTTCAAAGTTTAATTTTCGAATTTTTATGTACTTAGTGTTTAATTCGAGTTCATCAAATTAATATGTATCCTGGTCAATATGTTAGTGCTATCATCATAAAATTAAAGAAAATATTAGTATCATACTATCATTTTATTCTGCATGAAGATTTGTATTACTTCTATTGGTTTAAATGTGTTTGTTGTGAGGGTTGTAGCTTGAAATGTACATACTGTATGGGTAATGTATGGGACATAGTTTTTTTCAACAAAAAACAAAGGTAAAAAGATGCTTTTAAATTGATATCATCTTTCTTTCCTTAACACATTTCATTTAATAATTCGATTCAGATTAATTTAGAGAAAAATAGGAGTATCATGCTACAATTTTTTTCTGTGTACACATGAACTGTTCAAAGAAGAGATCTACAGTATGTATGTATTAAGTACAGTCTGACCCCATACATAAGAATAATGGATTTTGAGGCCTTCAATGGTATTCTAATTTTTCTGGTACAATTTATACATACATACACATGTTTCAGTACCATAATCTAAAAAAATCATTGGTCAACTACTGTAAGAATAATGATTATTTTTATGTCTGGGGTCAGACTGTAAGGATATTAGAGCTTATCCAAAAATTAATGAGAAACACCCACTAAAACACCTTGCATAAATTCCACACGTGAAAATTGTTCAAAATATTTTACAGCACTCAGTATGAGAAATGGTTGAAATATTAAGCAGTACAATGTAATTAAAGCATTATAATAAGTAAAACAAATATTGGCTCAGTATAAAAGGCCTCGATTACCGTATCATCACTCGAATATGTAGATACATTTTGTTATTACGAAAGTATACAATAATTTGATTTTTTTTAAACCTAACTGTACCCTGTATATATTATATGTAGATACTGGTACATCGACAAATATGTTGAATGGTCCATTTATTTTAAGATGTACAGGTACTCAACGTACGGTGCTGTAGGAACCTACTCTCTACGTAGAGGTGGTAAACAAGAGTATTGCGATGTGCTTACTTACGTACCAGTTAGACCTACGTTTGTACCCTCCATCCTCCATGCGACCGTTTTTACATCGTCCGTAAACCGTCCGTTTTTTGGTGGTGCGGAGGTAAAAATACCTGGATCCGTAATACGCTGGGAAGAGTATAAAACTGCTTGTTAGTATTTAGAATTTAAGAAAAATCTTCTACATAAACAGTAAAAATTACCAACATAATACATTCCCTGCAGAACAATTTCCATGCACTCAGATCCATCTAGATCAAAAGTTATAATCATTTTAATGTCACTCATTAAATATTATATTAGCT
>JALLOR010000152.1:0-12628 GCA_036939395.1 Porosira glacialis
CATCCCGTTGATGGGATGTGAGAACCGGATGGTTACGATGGGAACCCTACCGATAACGACGCTCACGTGGTTCGAAGGCGACCACGAGAAAGTGGGGCGCATACTGAGAGAGCGCGTCGAGGTCATCCTGGAATTAAACCCTTGGCTTGGAGGGCGACTGGTAAAGCTAGACGGAAAGGTGAACATCCTTGTGCCTAACATACCTTCGGATGTTTGCGATGAAACCTTCCGTCATTGTTCCGCTGGAAAACTTCCCATCAGCTTCGGAAGTCCTTTTGGTCATGTTATCGATACGGTCCAGGGGAATACTATGGAATTGATTCTCACTGTGGGTGGTGAATATCGGCAGTGCTTGTGGAAGGTGTCCGTCATTCCGTGTTCGAAGTCTCCCTCGACGCACTTTGGCGTATTGGTTTCCATGTCACACATCATAGGCGATGGTCACACGTTCTATTCCTTGCACAACATGTTGGTCGGGGACAAACCCGTCGGGCCTCTGGAAGCGACACGCATACATACAACAACTGAACAACAAGAGACAGCCATGGGGACTACAGAAGCCCGTATTCCCTCCTCTTGGGTATTGATCGCCACCATGGTACGAGGCCTGCTTATTTCGAAAGTGCTGTCTATCGTTGTTGGAAAGCGACCCACCATCCGATACCTTTTAGTAGACACCGAGAAGGTGCAGAAAATGAAGGAGGAGAGTAAGGACGAGACTGTACCCTTTGTGTCTACGAACGACTTAATCACGAGTTGGTTTTTGAGCAATTGTGGCTGCACGCAGGGATTCATGGCGATCAACTTTCGGGATCGGCTATCGGGTCACACGATGATGCACGCAGGTAACTACTTCAACTGTATATATGACCGTAGCCCCGTCGACATAGCAAGTCCATCTCTTGTCAGACGATCCATCATGGGGTTAAAACGCGTTGTTACGAACGACCGCCCTTATTCGAACGGAGAGTTAGCTATAAACCATTTTGGGATTATAACCAACTGGGCTTCTTTCCATGGCGACAGTATTGAACTGGAGGGGTGCAAAGAATGCTTCCACTTACCTATTTGTGAGGCTTCCACGAGGCCAAGCACAGAATCGTCATGCCTCGTCTATCGTTACACGCCAAACAAGTTAGCTGTCATTATCCGGGGAACGCCCGATAACATGACTGGCCTCGCCAATGCTCCATTTGAGGCTGAGGGGGATTTGTTATTCTAGTGTACGATGTTTCCGTTTTAGGCCTACAGTACTAAGAAAAGGCGGTATCGATTGATTATCTTTGTCCACAAAGATGCTAGTGATGGATGCAGAAGGCGACGTAGCAAGGAAGCAGAAAACATTGTTCCGTTACCTCCCTCCCTTCACTCGCCCTCTGTCCCCCCGTCTTCTGCCAAAACCCACCATCATTGTGCTCCTCCGCACAACCCTCATTCGTACTTACTGCCACTTGCGTCTTCGAAGCTTGATTCCCACCAGCCGGCGCGCTGTCGACCGGAGTCTGTTGCTATGATCGCGAGCACACGTGCTTTGAGTCGTAGTGCGTACCTGTAGGCGTCAACATTTGCTTGCCGACCTTCGTCCTGATGGAGGTTGTGTACCTGATTCAAAAGGCGGGAGGCAGGACCAATTTTGTAAACTACTGGGTTTTGGCTGTGTATATGTTCCTCCCCTTTCTGTAACGATCGCTTCCTCTTCAGCTGCGTCCTGGATTACCAATTCCACAAATTCATGTTTCGTGTAATTACGAGGCGTCTGTTTTTGTCGCGATGGAGTACCTTCATCGCATCCTCATCCCCGACTTCAAGTCCAGCTCTTATTCTACCGCAGCAGCTACGAGGTTTTCATTGTCGACTCGATCGGGTCTGTATGATTTACGTACGTACTTCGCCGGTCTCAACGGAGGAAATATGCAAATTAAGGATTTACGTTCGCAGGCGACCTCAACAGATGAAAGATAAATTAAAACTCTATTTATTTTAAAGAGTGTTTCTTATTTTGTTGCGAGCAACAGCAGCTTCCACGGCGATGTCGAATTCCTGTGGCGAGGCGTTGCTTCTCAGAGCCTTGGAATCAAAGTGAGTCCGGGCTGCTTCGTAGCCACGCCGTTCGAGCTCGCTTATCACGTCGTCGAGCCTTGGTATTCTGTCCCCGGACGCAATGCCAGGTCGACGATGGAACAAGATATTGCCACCCACAGCGCTTTCCCCCCGAATCTTGTCCAGAAGGGTGCGGGTCTGCTTGGCGACGCCCCCTCCCGAACGGATGGAATCGGCCATGCTGACCATTTTCCCCACGACGGCAGCGTCGTAGATCGGCCCCGTCCAGAGCGGCCCTTCCTGCAAGGCATCTGTCCCGATCCCGGGACTCGGTGTGCATCCGCAGGCGGGTCCATTGGCCACCCACCCCGCTCCGCATGCCCGGCAGATACGCACGTCACGCACCCTTGCCGCCGCCTCGTCGGCCCCCCTAGCCCCCCTGACAACTCGGACCGACGCAAGAACGTAGTGCTCGGTACTGACCACCCACGCAGGCTGGATTCCCCGGTCGTGCCTACCCGCCGCCTTGGCCGCCTCGGCTAGTAGGAGCCTCACCCCCCTCTCGCGGTAGCACGGCGGTCGGCCAGTCGGTGCCACAGTCCCGTCCCCACCGTATTTCCCGCCGCAATAGTGCCGACGTGCTACGGCTGGACGAGACCCGAACAAAGCCCCGACGTCCGTGGCACATATCTCAACCAGCCCCCCGTGGGGAGCGCGAGCGAACGCAGCATCGAGGAAGGGTGCCGTGGAGCCGAATGGATCAAGGATAGTTACATCATGCGGGAACTCGTGTAGAAGGGCCTGGGCGGATCGACACGTGACGCTTATTCTCGAGCTTTTCGTGCGTCCTTCTTCTCCTGACGCCTCCACCTCCGCCTTCTCCATGTCCACGAGGACTGCCACCGCATTCATCTCCGCGACGTCTGCCGCTGCGCCGTCGACGTCGTTGAGGACCACGTGTATCTCCGGCAGCTTTCCGCATCCCCGCGGCAGGTCTTCCAATGAGTCGCCGTTGCTGGTCTTCTTACCCACGATGTATTGTTGAGCCAGGGCGGGCGATTCGACAGCAACGCGGAGCCCCTGCGCCCCGGCGGCGCACGTCGCGTCGAGCACCATCGCCGGCGGGAGGACGCGTGAAACTTCGTCACTCTGAGAGACACCGATATCATTGCGGCCACGGTCTTCGCTACTATCGCCGACGCCGCGGTAACCACTCCGGTTTCCCCCGCGGTCCGCCTTCTCTACGAGCCATGCCGCGACGCTGAGCACGACGAAATCTCTCCCCACGCGCCGCTTGGGGTTGAAGAAGCCGGCCTCCGATCCGCCAGGCTTTGAGCCGAGGGTGGGAGTGACGACGATGGAGCGGAGGGACCCCTCGGAGGCGGTCGCGATGGTCGCAGTTGTCGCCGTTTGCTGTTGCGACGATATCAACGGCGGCGGGATCAGTGGCTCCGTGGCGAGAGCGCTGACAAAGGCCGTCATCTTTGCTGAGTGAGTGCTGAGGGCGACCACGACGGCCAGCGCGAATGCTCCGGCCGTCATGACCGTCTTCTGTTTGCGGGCGGTTTTGGGACGTGATGGTGGTTGCGGCTTGCTGGAGGTCGGTACAATACAAGTACAAGAAGTAGGTACACAAGTACAAGTCCTACTGTAACTACTTGGCAACACACGTTGCGAAATCCGTAAGCCAAAAGGTCCGTTCTAACGAAATACTACTATTAAGCAAAAATTGTGAGTCATGACGCAAAATTAAAAAAAATTGTTATTGTTGACCAGATGCGTTACTACTTGTACTCGTACAAGTGCTACTGGCCTACGTAGGACTCCGTGCGATGCCTTACTGTACCGTAGTTCACTTTGATATTTCTTCCAACAGTCACCCCTCCTTTAGGTACTGCGATGATGTTAGGAAAAACCACGGAAGATGACGAGAGATCGGAACAAGCGGTACGCCATGGCTCTGTTTGCCGTCATGGCGCTGGCCATCCTGCGTTCCGTGGTCGACGAAAGGTATATTCCTGAACAAGCATCCACATTGAAATCAGAAATTTCTGAAGTGTTATACGGAGCAAGTAATAACACCGGCATTGGTAGCGGTATTCATCTATCCAAAACAACTATGGTGGCTACTGGCACCGGCGGTTATAAAACGGACGGCGGTAATGACCATATGATCAGAAAGTCGCTGCAGATCGAGCTGGAAGAATCGGCGTCGTACCTGTTCGGTCCCGAATTCTCGTTAACAAAAGATGCTCCGTTCCTCGAATCTCTCCCTCCAACGCGAGATGCCTGGTGCTCATCCGCAAATTGGATTCGGGGATATAAATACGCTCCAAACGCAGCGGCGCGGAAGACAAATATCCCACCCGTCAATCGATCGTCATATCGATGCTTTGCCCGGTGGGAAGGATACGGCGACAACCCGTCCATTCTCCGCGAATGCCTCCGTAATCGGAGCTTACTTGTCGTTGGGGACTCGTGGGCGCGCGAATTTGTTATTGAGCTATTGCGTGTTGTGAATCAAACTGAACTTGAGCTCGTGGATTACTCTGCCTCTTGGCGCCCAGCAGTGACGATTCCTAATGCCGGAGACTGCCGCCTTAACACATCCGCTAGATTAGATAGCCTCGTCAATGCGACTACCAGTCTATGTGGAGCGCGTGCAGGGGAGTTCTTTGGATCTGGCGCATCGGGGTTGCATGAATCGTGCGGCGTTATGGTGCCGCAGGCCATGCACATTCCCTCGTACAATTTTACAGTCACGTTCGTGTGGAAATCATACCTATGGACACCGCTGTTGGAGAAGGTCTTGGAGGAGGTCCTAATTGGACTGGGCGGAGAAGGAAAGAGTACAAACGGCATCAACCATGGATTTGATGCGCTTTTGTTGTACATCGGTAGGTGGCCAGAAACACGCACCCCCATGCAGCGCAAATTTGGCATGATTTCACCCAACGAAACTGCAAAATGTTTTGAAGAGCAGCTCACGGACTACTACACTTGGCTGTACAACCTAACAAGTAGAGTTGGACTTCCGATCATAAACATGCAAACTGCCATGAGGAAAGGAAATTGCACGGAAACTCCTGATAGCGTGCCTAGTCAGTGGTGGAGCGTACACAACGAGGCAAAAAAAATTGTGAACCTTCTCATGCCGGGGGCGGTGTATGTACCGGTGGGTAACATGCAAAATGTTGCGGAACAAATAAGGAGTGTACCTTTTGGGCACGGGTTGGCTGGGCCGATCAAGACATGGATGTGTTTAAATGTTGTGCACATTCTTTGTCAAATGTTTGGCAAATGTTCTGCTGTTGTCCTTGGTTCGTAAAATTATACCCACAATGATAATCTTCCTGTAAGTCGCTCTTGAACTGTCTTTTAAGCAAGGATAAAGTAAGAAAAATAATAGTAAAAGTGTATTCTGTAACACAAGAGACAAGAGTGAGTATTTGACGGGTCCTTGCAACATGTGACAGTGAGTTACAACCTGATTACAAAAACACTGTAATACGTCCAAACTCAATAGATTGAGACAGCTCGTCTTTCTTTTATTCTACCTTTTGAATACATCTAGCTTTGGGGGTTTCAAGCGCATATGGGATTGATGCCTTCAAATAGGTGTGTTAAATAACAATATACCAATTGCAAGTAGTTACCTATTTTTCATGTCCGAAATTTGTGAGCTTTTCGTTAGGTGTAACTTGAATAAACTACTTGCTCAAGCGTGTCCGCACGCAGTTGATCGTTTTTAGAAGAATAAATATAGCGTACGCACAGTAAAATGTTAAACTGCGAGCTGAGGCGCATTGTACCAGTACAGGAGATTTCTGAGAGTGTGGTCGTGCAGTTGTCTCAGGTCCAGTGGCTATTATCGGTGGCGTCGAGGACACACTAAGTATGCATATGATATGAATAGGTCCGCGGAAAAGGAACAATATGAGTACACAGCCCCAAAAGCGAAACATAAATTATACATGGCAATTTTTTGACGCATGTGATGTGTACTATTGTTATTTAAAAAAGGTAACATCACAAAAAGAGAAGAGTGTACATAGCTTTCTTGTGATGTACCATCATTGTTTTTACGAGGTGCATTATTATCGCCGTCACGAACACACGGACAAGTGTAACAAATAATAACAATGAATTCTTCTAAAACAGGACAGCAATGTGGTTATCTGTTGTATTTTCTTTCACTTCACTAAATGTAAACGACGATCTACAACTACGGGCGACATTGAAAGTTAGATTTTCGGGAACGTAGTCCTATTGGGGAACATAATACCCAAGAAGCAAGAAACAAAAATAAGACTGGAGCCGAGTACTTTGAACTCTTGTATATGTTCCTTATTTAATTCGACCCACCATCAATTTATCGCCACCTATTCTTCGTATTGAAAGTCCCACCGTCGAGATGACCTGTGAAAAACATGCCGGAATGATCGTCCAGAATATAGCATCCGTACTTGGCATGACCGGCCCGTAATCCCATACGTTCCACGCTGCGTATAATGCCCGGACTCAGCGTTTCTTCCACAAAGCCTCCCCGTGCGACCAATTTAAGTTTGGGATCGTAAATGTAGTCACGATAGTAGGAGGTTTCGACAATGTGGGTGTTGTCGTACCAAAATAGTGTGGGGGTAAGTGACAGCTGGGCACCGCCGCATCCATGTCCGTCGCCCTGTTGCTTCGTCGTCTTCAAAGAATTTTGCATCCACTGCTCATGCACCTGATTGTGCCGACTTCCACGATACGCCACCATATGCTTATCCTTATTCTTCCGTAACTGTTCGGTTGCGTACGTCATATCCCGTACGCCAGCCCCATCAGGTCCGTACACATCGGCATCGAGGCACAACTCTTTCGGGCGGAGTATCATTTGTTTCAGTTCGTCCACATCCGCGCCTCCGTACTTGCCACCGAAAATATCGTAGTACATGCAGTTCGATCTCATGCTCATTGTCACATACCTGATCCGGGCAGCGGCGGACGACGATGATGGAGGACGATGCTCATCGACGGCGGCAGAGGACCTCATGGCATTCAGTACGTTTACAATGG
The DNA here is from genome assembly GCA_036939395.1 of Porosira glacialis. Taxonomy (NCBI): domain Eukaryota; phylum Bacillariophyta; class Thalassiosirophyceae; order Thalassiosirales; family Thalassiosiraceae; genus Porosira; species Porosira glacialis. The sequence goes on from JALLOR010000152.1 coordinate 7,102, forward strand.
GTGTGGGACGCATAAACGTCCGATCGTGCTGAATGACACAGACATACGGGGTGGAAATGTCGCAGTGATGCAATGCGTGGCGCAAAGCAAAGCCGTAGCCGTGTCGTTCGTCCAGTTCCACCACCTCGGCATTGCGGAAGGGCGACAATGGTGTTTGAGACGAGGATTGGGAGGCGGTGGTCTTACCGGCGTCCTCGCACAATCGTCGCAGAGCCGCCTTGAACTGCCGATAATTCTCCGCCTGATCCACGGTCGCAATGCCGTTTCGAAGGGCCTGTTTGGCATTTGCGTGCTTTCGTGTTATTTTGGGCGGTGCACGCTGCTGCTGTTGATTGGATTTCGATGCTACCGATGCACTGCCATCGTCAACTTTCTTCTCGTCCCTGCAGTCGTCATCATTGCCGCCGCCATCGTCCTCCAGTACGCGGCATCCGTCACAGACAATAACCTTACGACACCCGTACGCAAACTCCTCCCCCGCCAAAAGAAACGTATCAAAAGTCCGTTCCAACAACTCCGTCGACGGATGCGATCGTATGGGAGACGTCGTCACAATGATGGTCAGCAGTTCCGATAAAGGTAACGCGGGGAGCGGAGTTGGCGGAAAACCGATGGTATTGACGGCTTGCTTAGTTTCGGTCCGACGGGTGATTCCGCGGAATGTGATGATGACGCAGCGCAGATTGTGATTCGATTTGTTGGCCTTCTTCTTCCGTCGTTGTACCCAACTGGTCGCTCCGACGCTGGTGCTGTAACCACGTTCCGCCCGTCTCTTTTCATCGTACTGGTGCTTGTACCTCTCTGCAGATGACGCCACCGTCTNAAAACTAACCAACCATTAAAATATTGAAATGGTTATACCCAATAACCAACCAACCGACACCAGGGGGCAGAAAAAAATAACCAATGGTAACCAACCATTATTTACGGGAAATGGTTAGAACCATTTTGTTCCCAACCAAATTGAAAACCCGATGGGTGCAATGCCCTGGTCGCAACCCCCAAAAACCCACCTCTCTAGAAAGACTCGCTCTAGCTAATAACGAAAGGTATAAGACTATGCTTGTACAAGGCTGCTCAATAACCTACGTGCAGTAGTAGTATTTGTTAACTATTAAAAAAATAAAAAATAAAAAATTTAGTGTCACCTGATATCAGTACTTGTGTATGCATGATTTAGCATATAATACGTCGTATCAAGGGTTAACCTTATGCTAGTACAAGTACGTACAATGCCCTTTGTACTTGACTTTCCTGACTTTTTGCCCGATTTTTCCCGTATTGAGTCCTGTTCTCCACATACCGGAATCCGAGCTTACCGGACAAGATTTAGGATTTACACCTCGCTCTGGTCAGTTAAGTCCGGTCCCCACTGTGCTATACTTTTATGTTTTTAAAATTTTTAGGACACTCCATTTTGATATATTTTTCGTAAGATCAGTTACTTTTCATTAATTGCCTTTTCGCGTGCGGACCTCCAAACTTGCTTGAGGAGAAAAATCGCATGTAAGAAGTATGCTTCCTTCAAAAAAGGATATCGATCGGGGTTGCTCGGTCTCGTGTTTCTCGGGAGGATCGACCTTGCGTCGACATTCCACGTCGCGTTTCTCGGTTTTGTGAAGGCATTGAATGGCGCTGTTGTGGAGGGTTACTTGGGCGACGTAGCAGGTGCATTCGTCGTATGTGGAATGCGCATGCCAAGGAGGGAGAGGCTGTTGTTCTTGACTTTGTGGTTGGCAATAACAGGCGCAGGGCCCCGTCTGCTCGAAATTGGTCATCTCCGATCGGCAGACTCCGAGCGTGTACTCCTCGACGATGACTTCCGTTGGTGGATCGAGTCGACGGTGCCGCAGACGATCATCTCTACCATTGCCACCATCGTGAAAAGTGCCGTCGCCAACACCGACAACCACGGAAGGATGACAAAGAATCCTGTCCGCCATCCAATCGAAGTGCTCTTCGATGGACGCATCCTCTTTCACGCCCCCCCCTCTTCGTCGTGCCCATCTCCGGCACCATCGTTGAGATAACGATTAGCCGTCGAGACTGTGCGGCGCGAATAGCGCTGCATCCGCCGCCGACGCTCGAATCCCTCCATCGCCCATTCCTTTCCGTACCTGCCCGAATCGAGCGACGAGAGGATTTGGGCGGCCTCATCGTCGCTCAGTATATCAGGGAGTTCTTGGAGGCCTGAGGGGATCCAAAAGTAGATTGGACACGGGGGGTCGTTGTGTGACACGTTGTTGCTCCACAACTCGAAGCCAGAACCATCTAGTATTTCCGAAAGAGTGACATGTCGGGAATTCTAGTTTCGCGTTAATCATTTTTCGCCAACACTCGAGAACTTGAATTAAAAAAAAATCTAATTCGTTCCAAGCCACTCTCTTGCACCTTCCTTCTCTCCAGATAAATACGATTCAACTTGTGGCTGCCAGGGAAATAATATCCCATGGAAAAAGACACACCAACAATGATTTCAGGAGATTCCGCAACGGAAACTCCGCCAATTGCGGCTGGGTCAACTCCCCCCTCACAAGATAAGCGGACGGAGGACCAACTCGTGGACCAGGTGCGGGAACTATTTCAGAACGCTGGAATCGACCCCTCGTGCCTTTCTTCTGGCGATGGCGAAATTGGCGAAGCAACTACACCCAGCAAACAAAATGAGCGAGACGTCCATGTTGTTAGGATTGGAATTCAAAATTCGAATGACGTCGAGGGCGAAGAAGAAGATGATCACACCGAGCTTGAACTTTCCGAGAGCGTTTACACTATCATGTTCAAACAAATGTCACTTCCTTCCTTCTTGCTAGCGGTTCTCGCTTTTTCATTGTCCGTCACCATCTTGATCCTTGCACTTGCCAATATTTTTGACTTTTATGGCAGCTTTAATAGGCTTCGAGTTCCTCCTGGAGTGGATTGGACAGTTAGCACAGCACAGGGCGTGTGTAAGTACAAATATTGGTGCATGGAGAAACCCCACCATCCATTTCTTCTCTTTGCTAAATTTAGCGATATTTCTGTCCTATTCTCAAATGTTTTCATTCTTTTTAATATTTCCTATTTTGTTGTACAACGGAAGCAATCATATGCGGTGAGTGCCCCCCGTTTGGAACTAGCTGTAATTTCACTAATAGATCTTTATTCCAATTGTTTTCTCAACCCGTGAGCATACATTGTCACAGGTGTTTTCATGGAGGAGGAACTCCCTGCGTCGTTTGAGATGATGGCGAAATTGAAGTTAAGAAGGACATCAAAGGAAGGAACCCACCACTTTAGATACAGGTTGATACTATCTCTCTTCTTTCGCATCACAATTGGCTACTTATTCCTTACCACTATGTTTGTACTAATCATGCAGACGGATAACGTCATCGACATCTTCTTCAACCTTTTGGCCCTGCAATTTGTGGAGCAAATAGGTACGAGCGAGCTTTACATCCTGCTTTGATTTCAATTTAACGGATCGGTGCAATCTTCACACTAACTTTCGGCATAACCTTCCAGATGATGTGATTTTCAGTGTTGCCAAGAAAGGCGTCCTAGGACCGGACCTGGAAGAAGCAGTTAAACAGCCAATGGTAGAAAAAGTTACAAGGCGATATGAACACTCAAACGAGAAGTGCAACTCTGTTTCAGCGTGGACATACATTCCTCGGTTCATTTATTTTATGAACATCATTGTCCTTTACGTCTTATTTTTCACTGTTAAGATGCGCCAGCTCAATGGTAGCTACTACAAATGCCAAACGTTGGAAGTAGAATTTGGGGACAGTGTTTGGGAAGGGGCATTAAATGGCGATGACCTAGTTTATTCCTTTTTTAGTGGTGGTTACAAGTTGGATCTTGACAAAGGCATCAACAATCGCCCCGCGTACATTGAACTGAACAAATTCAATGGTGACGAATACAAGAACCAGGCAGTACCTGCGAGATTCGTTTACTGCTTGAGTGAGGAAGCGTGGATCCTTGAGCACGATGACCTTACAGAGTCTCTTAGGCAACTGGGAGACGATGAGGTACGAGCGTTGTCGTTTATTTTCAGGTCGTGTTTTTACAGATTTTCACCTTCACACACACATTGCTTTTTTCCCCTTTAAACTGCAATGCTAATATACTAGTCGGATTGTCCATGGCTCATGAAGTCTCCGAAAACACAAGAGTACGATCTAACCTCTGTTCCTTTGACTGGCTGGAAAGTTTGGACGGGTACAATAGAATCGGACGAAACTGTGAAACTATCTTGCAGCGATTGTGAGAAAAAGTCGGATTGCAACTTTCGCGGAACATGTCACTCGGAGACATCCAAATGCATGTGTGACGAGGGCCGCTTAGGAGCCCACTGCGAGCTTAAAGCGCCATGCGAAGTGATTGAAGGTAATAATACGTCAATGCTGATGTTCAAAATGCTCAGAAATGTTGACCACCTGAATTCAATTTCGAACTAATTTTTATTTTCCACATATTTTGGAATGATCCGTTTGCGTCATAAAGCCGGTGCCAACAACCCAGGCTTGTTTGAAGCATTCAAATCCGATGACAACGAATCTTCTTTTCTCCAAATCAATAACAGACCCATTTATTACGGAAAAGGCTTTAGCGAGATTGACACAAGATTGCTGGTCTTCGCCGGTGGTAGATGGATTGCTAGCTACGTGACCAACTTCAATGAGGAAAATATCGCTGCCTTATTCGGAGAGGAATATCATGCATTTTGGGACCGAACCTATGACTTTCAAACTTTTCTGCTAAGTGATAGAAGTTCTGGCTATCAGAGGAGTGATCCCATTGGTGTTGGTTTTCATGCCATTACTTTCAAAGGTGGTGATTATGGTCGGATTGGAAAGTTAGATCCAGCTCCAAGCCAATCTTCGCAAGGGTATTTTCATTGCAAGGAAGAGCGATGCAAGAACATGCAAGAGGGAGTAAGGGGTTCTTCATGTGGTATGAATGGCACACTTCTTTGCAACGACGACGAGTATCCGTTTAGGCACAAATCAGCCGATTACCATGATGCATTAAAACCCCAATGTATTTGTGGCGCTTCGGATGGAACGACAAATTATACCTGGGACACTGGAAATTGGGGTTACTTCTGTGAGAATGGACGTTATTTTTACTTGTCTACTTTTGTTGGTTATAGAGTGCCATATCATTTCTTAGGGATTACCGATGCAGAGGTGACGGATATTTTAGGAGTTCCCGAAGAAGATATTTCACGACTTTATCGGACAGGGAGTGATTTCGATAAGGATTTGCTCCAAGTTTTTGATCAGAATGTAAGCTTACAAAATTGAGAGGTTGGTTACTTGTTGAGTAAAAGAGATCCCAAGTTAAATTTATGAATGTTTTGTCTGTATGAATTCAGTTATTTTTGTTCAACCAACGGGAAGTGTATAAACTAATTGCTTAACCTATCAACTGCATACCTTTCGGGAGCAATCACTCGGTGTGAGCCGCCCTATTGTTAACAAACGTCAGCTGGTCGCCCATTTCTTGGTCGAATGATACCCTCTTGACGACATCT
>JALLOR010000153.1:0-12600 GCA_036939395.1 Porosira glacialis
ATAATGGGGATCGCAACATAAACTCGAAATTTTCTACCACCCCAGGCGCCGTGTGCTAGAGTAATTAAAATACTTCTGTATAAATGCATAATACTAATTCCTACGTAATAAATTAACGGAAGTTATTTTGGCAGTTAAACAAATAATATGGTGAAGACAAAAAATAGCGCGTTTCTCCCCCCATCCTACGGGTACTGTAGGGTCCTACAGTACTTACTGCTAGTAAGTAGAGTACCTCCTTGTAAGCCCACTGCCATATTAATTAGTGCATTGAACATATTCATTATCTCCTGTCACCTTTTTTCGCTTGTGACAAGTTAAATGATGCTGTAGACTGTTGAGGAAATCAAATATGGAAGATGGTGACCTGTCGTATCATCTCCATCCGACGATCCACGAACGACGAAGCAGTGATCCGTAGAAGGGACGATCGAAAGCCGGACGCCATCGAATCAAACGACCATGTGTTGGTTGCGGACGGCGGCGACGGGACGGCGGACCGCCCGCCACAAGGCCGTATTGATGCAGCTCGGAATTTTAAAGTCGTAGCGTCGAATCCTCCGGATCATCCTGTAAATGGTGCAAGTACATTCTCCGTCACCGCCGACGCCTCAACGTCCGAAACGAATCCGGTCACGACTCAATCTTCGGGCCGTCCGATTCGAAAAGATGACGAGGGCGACGCGAACGACGAACACGAATCCGCGGGTACCCTGGTTTTGGTCCCGATTTTTCGAAACGCTGGCACCACGAGCGGGGAAGACGATGATGGCGTTGGGGATGGAAAATCTGCCCCCGGCGACGGCGCACTGGGGCCGAAGCTGGGCGTGGGTGTTCGGACTACGTTCGCGCGCGGCATAGTGCTGCCTGTTCAACGTCGAAACAGAGGCGGCGAGGAGTTCGCCCTTGACACAGATGGAAATGGCGAGGGCAAGGGAGTCAGAGACCGCGACGATGACGAAATACCTGCGGCGACGATCATCGTTGGACGGAGAGAGCTGCTATCAGCGCGATTTGGCTCTTGCCCTGACTGTCTTAGATTGTCCTCTCCTTCCGGCCCCGCACTCGACGATAACCGTCGCGCCCAAAATCGAACCCCCCATACGGTTAATGATCCATCCAGTGGACAACGATCGAGCGCCGGCCTTTTGGATCTGCCGAATCCGCTGTCATCCTCAGAGGCCCGTTGCGGCGCTCTTCTACGACCGGTTCTCCTGCGACAAACCGGTGAGCAGGATGACCAGGATCTTACGGAACAGAAACCCCGTCCTCAAATGACCGTCGCCGATCCGATAGACGAGCGCGACGCACCCGGAGATTTCGTGGGAAGCTTTTTGCCATCCTGCGAGACGTGTAAGCAATTGGCGTCTTGGGCAATGCCATGCCTCTCCCGGAACATGATCCTACTCCAATCCATCGATACGCCGACGTCGCCACCGTCGCGGCGTGGTGAAGACGGCACGGGCGGAATCGGAGGAGGAGTCGAGATCGGGAAGGTCGGAGAAGGAGGGGGCGGCAAGTGCGGTTGTCGCGTGCGCGTGCGGGGGATGAATGCCTCTCTCGTTTGCGTTGATGGAAGTTCTGTCCTTGATGGGCGTGACGACACAACGTCGAAGATCGCTAATGTAAACGATTGGGAAGGGCATGCTGTCCTTTCTATCGGATCGATATTACATTTCGAGCCTCCACCGGAAGAATTATCTTCTGCAGGAGATGGCAATGCAAAATCGATCGACACCATTCCTGACATGGAGCCGTTAGAATTTATGGTGGTGAAAACAGTGCTGAATAAGAAAAAATCTAGCACACATGCCGCTGATGGCGCTGCACAACACCCATTGAATCACGAAGAAGAACCAGTGGACGACAATAATGCGGCACTCGGTGACGCCACTCGCAAAGAAGAATCAGAAAATAATGGCAACGGGGTCAATAGCAGTGGCAACAAAGAGAATTTCCGTCGCCGGGACGATTGTGGAGGCGCATGTGGAAGCGCGTGCGTTCTCACGCAAACTGATTCGAGGAAGGAGTCGGTGAGTGATCTGGAGGTTCAGCCTCCCTTGATCCACGACAAGACGGCGGACCATCATAAAAATAAAGAGAGGGCAAGTTCCGACGGGGAACAGGTAGTGTCGAAGACCATCGCAACGAGGAAAGTGATGGCAAGGATGGACGACAAAGGACGCAACGACGGAAGGGATGGCACCGACATGAAACCTGCAATTGCACCCTCAATACTTGCCGCTACGGCGCAAGCGCCGTTGCCTCCGAAGGTGGGAGAAAAGAAAAGAGAAGTCGCAATATCATCTTCTTCCTCGGCGGTCGAGGAAGGCATCGACCGAAGAGGCGGGTGCAAAGTCGCAGAATCACCCAAAGAAGCTCCGGAAATTTCAACATGCATCGCACGGGCTCCCGCCAGCCTTCCCGCCGGAACAGAGCGAACTGCGCCACTTTCGGCGGGAACAAAACTTGTCGAGAAGAGACGAAATGAACATACTACACCCCAAACGACCAACAAAAGGCAAAGACTTTGCAACACTACGACCGGAGCGCAGAGACTGCAAAGAACCCAAGCGAGGAACATCTTCGGAGGACGCGTTCGCGGCTTGGAGGAAACCTTCGTCCATGGAATGGGAGACATATTTTCGCCCAAGGCCGTGGAGAGCGATGCGTCAGCCATAGCGGATATGGAGACGCCGGGGGGGGGCAGAAAGAAACCTCGACCCAATACCACCGGACGCGTAGGGAGAAGGAATCGGAAGAAACAAATCGACGAAACAGCTTGGATCTCGCGAGTGGGGAAAGAGGAGAAGACAAGCCCCTCTATAATGCCCTGCAATGATGGTGGTTCCTTTTTGCAAATAGCAGATACTGCCCACGTGGGGGAAGACGAGTTTTTGCGAGGGGACGAAAGAGTAAACTGAGAGCAATGCTCTCCACTGCGAAACAACAGCAATGGAATCGAAGAAGACTTTGAATTTCATTCTCAATCGTCATCGCCTAACATCTTCTAATATAACTTAAATTTTACTGGAGGACATGGCGAACAGTTAGGACACTCAAGAATCGGGTCGTATCGTGTTACTTTATGCCCCAGTTCGTCCCAAGCCCCCCCCTTTTTCCTAATTAGTTGCGACCCAAGATAATGTTTCATCCCACCTTCAATCAACTGCTTTCTTTGGCACCCAGTTTATGTTCCCAGCCACGGACGCGTAATTACATGCTTAAAATATGAAGAACTATTATAAGATGTCGTCTATCCGTTGATCAAGTACTCATCGTTATCGTTTACTCATCATTGTGAATTGCTTTCAAATATGCACCACTTCAGCGCCAAACTGCTACCTGGTACCCGAGCCTTTTGATATACTTTGTCACTTCCTTTTTCTATGCTTCCTAAGAAAGGTTGTGCCTGAAATAATTGTCGACGGTTCGTTTAACGGAAGCTACTCATAGCATGTTTGGTTTAGAGAGAAAGCGTTACTGCTAGTTCATCCCCCTAGAATAATGACGAGAATGTTACTTTTAAGTATGAATGATTGAATTCTTGTAATGATCAGGTATTTCAAAGCAGAAAAGTGAACGGATCAAAATTAAAGCTACACACGCACGCACGACAACATATAATCAATCCGTGCGCTGTACCCGAGTGCAGATCGTAAGGACTACAAAAGTATGAACTTAGCTCTAAAAACCCGAAGAGAGAATATATTATCTTCGTCAAGACATAGACACGGGACTGCAAATCCAACTTTCTCGGGATCGACAGTTTTCGTTTTTTCCGTCCTGCCGAGCCGTCGTCCGACTTGCAACCGCGAAATCCACTGCTCATACCATCTTCTTCTTTCATAGTAGTCCATTCGCCATCCCTCACCGACACGGCCCATTCACGAACACAGAAACGATGCAAGTCGGGATTGTAATTCCGTTCCATCGCAGACACGATCGATTCGATGGGAAGTGCGTGAATGTCCGCCGCATGACCGACCTTGGCCTCCGGACCCTCCTTGTCCATCTCCATCTCTTGTCCGACCTTCGCCACCCCCGACGCTCCATCATTGTCATTGTCGCCATCACACACGTTTGCACCACCACCACCCGGACCCAGCGCCGCCTCGGCCACCCATCTCGCCTCCGTCCGTGAATCGTACGTCCCCAAAAAAGCCTCGTTACCCCCCATGCGCACGGTGCCCACCCAGCGATGAGAATGGTCCAACCTTCGTGCAAATCCGCCGTGGAGATCGGGACGGAGGGGTTGTGCGACCACTTCCATGGGTGGGGCGAGGCGGATGGGAGGAGGCGCGATGGAGGATGGGGGAGGCGATGTTGTTCTTCCGGCGCGAGTGATTCTTCCGGAACGGGTTGTTCTTTATTCGGGGTTGTTGTCCCCAATCGTGTCTGCGTTGATATCCGTGGTGCCGGGACCGGGAGACATGGGGGATGCTCCGCTCTTCTTTTTTCCCGATGGTCCATTGTTGTCGGCATTGTCACCCTCGACCCTCGACCCTCGCCGACGCCGCCGACAAATCAAATGCCCCCGAGTACCTCGCATCCACTCCGTCTTCTCCACGATAACGCACGGAAACCAGCGAACCTCCATCCAGAACCGGAATCGTCCCCTTCGTCTTATTGTTACTGTGCGGAAGCACACCCGCAATCCACCCGTCCGACCGCGCCTCTTTGTACCGTCATTATCGTCGTTTTTCTCCAGGGAAGACGAGGACACCGCCACCTTGGCCGTCACCAGTCGTCGAACGTACGCCGGTAATAAGTCGGGTCGGTAGGGTTCGATAAAGACCCGCGGCTCCGAGCGCAGGAGGTGCTCCGCGCGCTCTATGATTCGTTCGATATCTTCGGCGTCGGCATCCTCCTCCGCATCGGCACTACCATCATCTCCACGGTTGTTGCGGCGGGGAAGAGGATGGGGCATACGAAAGCCAGCAATGCACGGCCACGTCTCCGTCCAATTCTTCCCCTCCTTTCCCGATCCACCTCCGCTTTTGCCCTTGCTGCTGCCGCCTTTCCCCTTTCCTGTGTCGGCCTTGCTGATCGCACTCTTGTCCTTTCCACTTCCGTGCTTGGTCTTGGCCAGCAGGTCCACGAGGCATTTGACACGTTTGGTGTGCGTGTGGAGCCGTGCTAGGCGGGGGTGGGGGTCTGGGGGTACGGTAGGGATTCGTCCCATTCGGCTCCCCAGCCTTCGTAGCGGATGGTGACGGTTACTACTTCGGTACCACCGCCATCGCTCATGTGTTTGTCGTTGCTGCCGTCGTCGTTGTCCTTGCACGGAGAAGGCGATATCTTGATGATCCTTCCCGAGGACCAAATGTAGTCGGGATCGCGGATTTCGAGGGGCATGCCCAGCTTGGGCTCCACTCCTGCAGTTTCGTTTGGGGTATGAACGGAGATATTATACATAAAACGGGAAACAAGAACACATGCAGATAAATAGGAAGAACCGGGGTGGATCAGTGTCCGTCACATCGTCAACCACAATGACAGTTCACAATGACAACTCGGACACACATGATTTTCTGACCTTACACTCACCGGCAAGGTTGCAATCCACCGACGAAGATGAATCCCCCATTTCTCCTTGCGTTTTTACATCTTCATCATCGCCATCGTTGTTGATGGACGGCGGCGCCGATGGTCCACCTTCCACCTCCTCATCCGTGCTCTTTTCGCTCATCTTTTTCAAAAATGTCATCTTTTGAGTATTGAGTGTCTGGGGTCTGGCGTTTGTTTGTGTGGGACTTTGGGAGTTGCGCGAATTTTCAGGTTTTATTAAAAACATTTTTTTAGAGTTCGCTTCTCATCAGATAAGTGACAAACATCACAAAAAGACACAACAGCAACACAACATCCAAACATCAAAACGAACTGCCCGACGAAATGTAATGTCGGATGCTTCGAGAGAAACCACGGCCGCGACAGCGACGCGATCGACGGCCCATTCGTCGCCACGCCGCCGCCTACGCCTAAGATGCCAACGTCGCCTGGCGGAACTTCTCGGCATTGTCATCATCAATGACGTCTTGGTCGCGGCATCGGTGGATCACGCTCTGGAATGCCTCGGTCTCCATGTTGATAACGGCGACGATGACGATGACATTGACGATGATGATCCGTCCGTCGTTGCCGCGGTCACGGACATTGCCTTACCATCTTACTTTGCCCGTCGGTCGGATGCATCATCATCGACACCGGATTCAAAGGATAAACAACGTACAGGTGAGGCTTCTCCGGATGCTTCCGTCGATGCTTCGGTCAAATGTTCCTCCTCCGCCACCGCTGCTGCGAGGATGGACCCTCCGCTACCTTCACCAACCATGTCCGTCATCGCTTCTGGAAACGGCAAGAATGGTACTCCCTCTCCAGCGACGGCAGCATCCTCATCCTCGGCACCCAATCGCCGCCCTGGAGGAACAGCTGCGACAAATACAAAGAAACTATCGGACTATTTCGGTCGGAGTGCATCGCCTGCGAAGAAGGGTCGAATACGACGGCGACGACGACCGATGGAGGAGGATGTGTCTTTGGTCGTTGATTGCAATGTGGCGAGTAACAATTCCGGTGGCGGCGGCGTTGTCGGTGGTGGTGGCGGTGGCGACAAGGAGAAAGAACAATCGTCGTCCTCGGTCGATGCCTCGAAGTCGCGGAACGAAGCGATGCACGATGTCATCACCATCGACGACGATGACGACGATGATGTTGAATGCACGGATTCCGCCGCCGCCGCCGCATCGGTACCACCTCGGAACGCGAAACATCGCAAGCTGGAACATAGGTTGCAGCGTTCGGACGAGGCCACCAACGACGACGACGGGGAATCATCGGGCGGCGCTGATCCTCAGAAGGAAGGCGATGGACGACATAACAACGACGAGACAGGTAGAAATGATATCGAAGCGCCTGCGTCGTTCCTTGTGGATGGCATGGCGTGTTTGGAAGCGGCCAACCGGTCAGCAACGGCAGCCAGTTCGGCGGAGGATGAGGCGGTCGATTCGATGACGCTACTCGACGAGGGGAAGTCGGCAGCGGCAATGGCAGCGGAAGCAGCTTCGTCAGCGCCGGAAGAACAGGGCCCAAAGACGGTATCGGAAACAACTACAAATACCGCGATTTCCGAGGTACCCCAATACCTCGCCGCTGACTTTGACGCGCGAACAACGGCCGAATCGTACGAATCCTCACCGTCGGCGTCATCATCGACAACGGCGACGACAACGGCGACATCGAGGAATGTTTGTAATCCTCGCTCCTCGCCGCCGTTCTTGCACCTGGCACTGGCTCTCTCGGCGGTATCGTCCACCCGATCGCGAATCCTCAAGGAGACGGCGCTGACCAATTGTTTCTTGTCGTTTCTGTACCACGATCGACGACGGAGGCCGCGGGAGGAGCAGAGGGCCAATGGCGACGACAATGGCACCCAAAATGGCGGCAAACAGGAGGATCCAACAACGTCATCTTCGCAACAGTTATCGTCATCGTGCGCCACAACCCTCCACGCAATCCTCCTCTCCTCCAACGCCCACGGACTCAACTTTCAGGTCACACGATCGTCCGTCACGGGCGCATTGTGCACGGCACTATCGTGCACACCGGCGGAACTGCGACGGGTGGCGGTCGAGAAAGGTGAATTGGGCGATGCCGCGGCGGCGATGCTAAGGGGCGACGAAGGGAGTGGCAGCGGCGGTGGTGGCGATGATGATGGCAATGGTGGCGGAGGCAAAAGTGGACGGAAGCGACAGGCGCGGCTTTCTTTTGGGAGAGGAGGAGGAATCTCGGCAAAGGGGAATCTTGCAACAACAAAGGGAGGAGCAACAACGACGATTGCGGACGTGATGAAAGCACTTGAGGAAGTGGATACAATGGGCCGAAAAGGCGGGAAGGGCGTGGACGAAAAAAGAAAGGACAAACTGACCAAAATATTTTGCACCGCCGCGCGCCGTCACCAACACGAGGAGCTTCGATTCCTCGTCAAGCTCTTCTGTTCCGATCTGCGGACGGGTGCCACGCTCGTTACGGCTCTCAATTGTCTTTCGGCGGCGGATGTGCTGCATCGGAGGGGGGCGAGGTGTTGGAATGATGTTGGTGGTGGCGACGGCAACGGTGGTGGCGGCGGTGGTAGTGGCGATGGCGATGGGGGCAAAGTTGGAAACGAAGAACGAAAAACAACAATGTCAATAAAGGAAGAAATCGCCGCGGCGAGAGAATCCTTCCGGGCCGCGCACGCCCGTCACTGCAATCTAAAGATGTGCGTCACCGCCCTCATCGATGACGATCCCAACAACAACAATCGCCATCGTGGTGCACGGTCCGTGCTGCTGGACGACCTGGACGTAGTGGTCGGTGTTCCCGTCAAGCCCATGCTCGCGGCTCCGTGCCGGAGTGCCGAGGGGGTCATGGAGCATTACGCTAAGTATTATGGTTCGGTGTTGCCACGGCTAACGATGGTCGATGATGGCGACTGCGATGATGAAGGTGGTGGTGTTGGCGATGGCGATACTGCTGCGGAAGTGGACAAGAATGGGGATCCTAAAGGCCCGGCAGCGCCGAGGAGACGGCCGATCGATGGAGCGTTTTTCGCGGCCGAGTACAAGTACGATGGCCAGCGTGAGTTGTTTTTCGAATGGGTCGGCGCGTGATCTTACCGTGCATCCCTCCTGTTCCACTTTGGACATTTTCACCTCAAACAGCACGTTCGGTACCTCCTGTGTATTTGTGCGTTTTCGATAGGTGCACAGATACATTTTCGGAACGTATCCTCCGAAGACGACACATCGGCCTTCACTGCCGCCGACGACGCGAAAGTTACCATCTACAGCCGTCATTTGGACGACATGACGGCCAAGTTTTCTGGTGTCGCCGACCGACTGAAGCTTCGACTGCGGCCGCTGCACGCGACAATCAAAAGCTTCATCGTCGATGCCGAAATCGTCGCGGTCAAGCGACGAACGGGCGGCAGCGGCGGTGACGACGAGGGCGACGATGGAGAACCGCGACTTCTTCCGTTCCAGGTGTTGTCCACGCTCAAACGAGATCCGGCTCTTGATCCGATGTCATCGTCGAAGGGTGGTGGTGCGGCAGTGGCATTGACGGCGGCTGATGATGATGACGACGACGACGACGACGGTATTTCGCTGTGCGTCTTCGCGTTCGATATTCTGTCCCTCAACGATCGACCCCTCCTCGATTTGACGTTCTTCGAACGCCGCGATATCCNCTGTGGACACTTTTTTAAATATTCACTTCGTCAAAAGATCAGAATCGATCTGAAAATCAAAATGGTGGGTGCATCATTGAACATGGACCACGGAGAGAGTGGAAAATTGATATGTTGTGCTCCTGTTAGAAACGAGAAATCCAGCTGTACCTCCCAACTAGTAAGGTACCAAGGTATTGTGCGGCATGTTTGTAGGGGTAGTTAAAATATTAGGGTTAAATTTAGAGTATCGTAACCCTAAGGATCCACTTAGACCTAAAATCCCAAACTCTAACCCTAATATTGAAGTTACCATCTACCTATACATGCTGTACATATTGATGAAATATAAAAATGGTTTTTATTTATGTTTTGTTGGGGTTGGGGTTAGATATTGGGTTAGGTTACAAGTAAACAATAAGTATTCAAACTGGATTTCATAATAACTCCAAAATTATCATCGTCAATTAGTGAACTATGGTATGGTTTTTGTGGTGGTAATATTAAGCTACGTCATTGAGACAGATTGAAGTTAAAATTTGGCGCAGAACGGCGGAGGTCCGCCCGTGTCGCTCCCTTCGCACTGAAGACATTGCCATGTCGGGTTTCGTGGTCGTGGCGTTCCATCTCGAAGTTGGCCCCGCACGGTTTCCACGTTTTAGTCTTCTTCAGAACTTCGTCGGCCTTCACCTTCAGCTCTTGCTTCTGTTGGTTGTGCGGCTGCAGCACTTTCGAGAACCGAGAAACAGATGAAGGCGGTTCATTAGTATCACCATTGCTATTTTTGTTATTGGTGTTGCTGTCGCGTATGTCTTCCAATGATTTCTTCAGATTGGATCCAGTACTTCCCGGACTGCACAAGCGGCAGATGCGGCAATGATGGCGGAGGAAAAAGTGGACGGAAGAGACAGGCCCAGTTTTCTTTTTGAGGAGGAACAGGAATCTCGGCAAAAGATAATCTTGCAGCAACAACAAAAAAGGAGACACAACAACGACAATTGCAGACGTGATGAAAGAACTGGAGGAAGTGGATATAATGGGCCGAAAAGGTGGGAAGGGCGTGGACGAAAAATTAAAGGAAAAGCTGACCAAAATATTTTGAATTCCTCCTCAATTTTCTTTTGGTGGCGGATGTGCTGCATCGGAGTGGGGTGAGGTGTTGGAATGTTGTTGGTGGTGGGGACGACAATGGTGGTGGTGGCGGTGGCACAAGTAGTGGCGATGGTGATGGAGATGGTGGCAAAGCTAGAAAAAAAGAACGAAAAAAAGATGTCAATAAAAGAAGAAATCGCCGCGGCAAGAGAATCCTTCCGGACCGCGCACGCCCGTCACTGCAATCTAAAGACATGCGTATCCGCCCTCATCGATGACAATCGCTGGGTGTAGTGGACGGCGTTACCGTCAAGCCCATGCTTGCGGCTCTGTGCCAGAGCACTGAGGATGTCGTGGAGCATTACGATGATAAAGTTAATGACGATGGTGACGATGTTAGCGGTGGTGATGACATTATTGGCGACAATGGCAATACTGCTGCGGAAGTGGGCAAGAATGGGTATTCTAAAGGCCCGGCACCGCCGAGGAGATGGCCGATCGATGGGGCTTATGGTTAGGGTTTTCGATTAGTGCAAAGATAAATTTCCGAAACGTAACCTCCAAAGACGTCATGGCGGCCTCCACCGCCGCCGACGACGCGAAAGTTACCATCTACAGCCGTCATTTGGACTATAGGCAAATGTTTCTGGCATTTCCGAACGACTGCAGCGTCGACTGCGGCCGCTGCACGCGACAATCAAAATCCTCATCGGCGATGCCAAAATTGTCGCGGTCAAGAGACGAACGGACGGCAGCGGCGGTGACGACGAGGGTGTCGAAGGGTGGTGGTGTGGCACTGGCACTGGCATCGACAGCGGCTAATAACGACGACGGTGGTATTACACTGTGCGTCTTCACGTTCGATACTATGTGCCTCAATGATTGACCCCTCCTCGATTTGACGTTCTTTAAACACCGCGATATCATGCGTCGGAACTTGTCGCCGATGCTAGAACGCGGATCGTTTGCCTTTGCGAAGAGCATCGACATTACAACGGCGACTGCGGCGACGGAGACGGTGGCCACCGTTCTTGAGTTTCTCAACGAGGCCATCGGTCGGGGACAGTGCGAAGGATTGATGCTCAAGAGTCTTTATTCAAACTACCATTCGCACGAAACAAGGTGAGTCCGAGCTTCACACTGAAGTGGTTATGTTTCCTTGTGTGCCGACGCTTTCTCATAAATGTACTGCTTCCGTGTTGATTTTTTCAACAGAGATACAAGCGGAGGATTCGGAGGATGGAGAAAGTTGAAGAAGGACTACTGCGATTCCCACGCAGATTCGATAGATGTCGTCCCGATAGGAGGTTGGAGAGGCAGCGGACGAAAGAGCAAGTGGTTCAGTCCTTTCCTCCTCGCTGTGTACAATCCCATCACCGATGAATTTGAGAGTCTATGCAGGTGCATGAGCGGATTCTCGGACGAATTTTATAAAGAGAAGCATGCTTTTTACACCGAACAATTACTTCCCGGGAAACCGGGAAATGTAGCCACGGGTGAAAGTGCTCCGTACTGGTGGGAACCGTCTGAGGTGTGGGAAATTCGAGGAGCCGACCTCACTTCTAGCCCCGTTCATCAGGCCGCCGCTGGAATAAGTGGAGGCGGTGATGACGAGTCTCGGGGAATCTCGCTGCGATTTCCCCGTTTCATTCGAGTTCGCGAGGATAAGACGCCGACCGAGGCAACAACGAGTGAAGAGATACTGCATCTGTTCAATCTTCAGCCACAGAGATGAAATACGCGATGTTGGACTTCAACTTTAATAAAGAAGCACTATGTGAAGTTTCATGCTGCGGAAGAGCACAAGGAGTATGCCCGGCAACTTTCACAGCTCCAATTCAAATCTACATCAAGTACCTTTGTAAGAAAACCTTTAAACGGGTGGGGGGTGATATTGAGGGTGTGATGTGTATTGTAAAAAAATCAAAAAGTACAAGCAAAAGACATACCTTTGACTCCTACAGACCCAAAAGGTTTGATTTTCCATTGTTCTTTAAATGCAGACACCTTCGCGGTTTCTGTGCCGATCATGATGCTTGTCTGTGGATGGAAGAGAAAAGCGCATAAGAGGGTTTTGTTGAGGCAATATATATTGTTAAATTGAAACATAAACGCATATTTATTGGTTGTGGAAAGGTACACCTCTGAGTACTATCAGAAAGTTGACACACTTTACGAGAATCAAAATCACTCACCCTGCAAGAGTGACTTGCAAACATGGCAACCGCCTTTGGGAGACGGACAATAGAAGATCCAACAATGCCACCCCCAGTTTTGGTGTTCTGACTCAAACTACTGTC
>JALLOR010000154.1:0-13014 GCA_036939395.1 Porosira glacialis
AAGGGAACAGCAGAAGAAGGGGGAGTAAACGACGTCTTGTCTTGGACAACCGATGCCGACTGACCAAGAGGCTTCCCGCCAAACTTTATTTTGAATTTGCTGAATGTTCTTTTCCTCGACACACTACTTGTAATAGATACGAATCCTACTGTCACACCGAGAGTCTCTAGATTATTTATTACGCCATGTTGACAAGCAAGCGAACTCCTTCGTCCTTCGGCGCCGACGGTCGGCGGGTGTCCTCGACCGCCCTCCCCGTTCGCCGCCTAAAATGCGTTCGCCACTCAGGAAGTGGACTTTCTTCCACCGCGACCGCCTCGCCCTCGTGTTCCACGGATGCGCAATCTTCGTGCGCCGATGGCGGCGGCGGTATCGGTGGGTCCCGGATGAAAAGTCCGAGCAAGCTATTTCAATCCAACGCCAAGCTCGTCGTGGCGCGCGCGCCCGTCATGTGCAATCTGTTCATGTGTTAAATTCGACATAAAGGAGGCTGTTACTATAAATGCGAATGGTAACATTAGATAGATAATTAAAAATAGCACACACTACACTATCGCGATTTTAATTTAGAGCTACTATTGATTTTTAATTTCCGTTTTTAACTTTTGGCCATTGTCGGGTGTTTTATGTATGGGATAATACCGGTACAATGCAGACCGATAGACATGATGTTGACATACTACTAGTTCCTACGTACAAATATCAATGATAATCGACGTGCTGAAATCACAAGAACATATTTTGGTTCTGTCAAGAAGAGCGAAAAGGCCTGAATACCTTACGAAGACAGACCAAGACTCACCCAAATCAGGCTGAAATCAGGCTGAAATCAGGCTGAAATCAGGACCTTATTTTGTTGACAAAATGGGCCTTAAACACATAATACGTTCTAATAAATGATACGCTGTTTCTCGAAAAGCTGCATGTATTAGTTAGCATGGTATCACAGTTGATGAACTAGTATGTATCAAGGTTGTGTGTTTAGTTTACTGCTTTACGCCATCTTACTCATAACCTGATCTTGAGCAGGTACTGGGAACCAGCACCCCCCTCCCGAACCTGCAAGAGAGGACCAAAAGCCTTAGGGGGTTCCTTTTGTAACGGAATATTCCGCCAAACCCAACCCGTTTTCAAAAAAAGCTTACACCCATAACCTAGGGACCCCTAGGCCAGAGCGGTCACTTTCTGGCTCTGGCCCCATGCTTTTGTATCAGGGGTTCACGAAGACATCTTCCGTTCGTGTTGGCTCTCTGCCCTTTCTCACTCATTTTCCAGTTTTCAAAATGACGTGGCATAGAAAGAAGCCGTGCACGCGCGCCTTCGTATTTTTCTTTGTAAATATTAAAAAACGCTGATTCACAAGTAAACATCAAACAACCATAAATTTTAATCTACAAGAAAGATCTGGGCAAATTCCAAAATTTTCCAGAGAATGAAAAATCATACTGATTCCGAAAAGAGTGTTTATTTAGCAGGTTTCTAAAGAAGTTTTGATTATAATGGTCTTTAATCTCGAATATATTTTTTTGTTCCCAGTGTAGACTAGATAAATTAATTATCTACACCATGTCACACATCACGCACTGAGCTGGTATGACGGAGTGCCGGAGGGACGGACATAATATTCATGCTCTCAACACTTCTTACAGTACGATAGGTGAGTTACGTGATAATCTTCAGCAGAAAGTTTCTAGGTGGGTTCAATTTTAATGAAAGGAACCCCCTTAGGGGGTTCCTATTGAAAATTTTGTACAAGCTTGTTTTGCGCAAGCTTTTAACAGCTTGTCTATTTTGGAAGCCAACCCCTCCTGTTGAAACAATCAAGTGAGACATGGTGTCTCGCCTTACAGCACATGCCTGTACCTACGTCGTATCTCGGGTCTGTCCAAAAGTGTTACTATTACGTACCACCAATCAAACGTACCGTAATTTACAAATGTACCACTTGTAAAGTACGGCATGTTAGAGAAAGTAATATTTGTGCAGAGATTAGGATGTGTTCCATTGATAATTGTAAACATATTGAGGCAGGTTTCGTGTTTCTGAGAAAACTACTTAATAAGAACGTTACAAAAAACAGAAATGGTAGGTTCATTGGTACAGTACTGGAAGATAAATATAAGAAAATGAAGGTTTGAAAAATAAATTATACTGTAATAAAAGTAGGGTTGCAAAGGAGCAATTTTAAAATAATTATCAGAATCAGGAAACATATGTATGGATAAGGCCGATTCTGTCAGTTCAATAAAAAGCTAATTTCGCGAGCTAATTTCAGACTTTTTTGGTCTGTCTTCATACGTTAGTTACACCTGACAGAACCAAATTTACTCAGCCCCTAATTTCGCTACCAATTTCGAAGGATGAAAAACCAGGGGTAATCCCACAGAAATATGAAGTACTTGCTGTTTTAAATAGGAATTAGTAATTAAAGACACAGTACGTAGTGTGGTGTGAGCCTCCCCACCCTGCAGGGCGTGGGGCTTGTCCGTCTGATTGTTCATTCTTCGTCGCCACCGGCCTCCACCATCACCGCTGGTGCCGAGGCGTGAGATATCTCCAATCCCACCCCTCTATCTTCGAGAGCGCTTCGCGGGCTTTCCCACCCTGATTGTCAAGCCACGCCATACACGGTCGCTTGCCTTTATGTTTACGTGGAGAGAGCGCCTATCGTGTGCCCTCTGTTCATGAGTGAAATTCAATATGAACGTGGATGTTGTTATAAACGCGAATGGTATCATTAGATAGATAATTGAAAATAGATTACACTCAACTATCACGATTTTAATTTAAAGCTACTATTGGTTTTTAATTTCCGTGTTTAACTTTTGGCTATTGTCGGGTGCTGTCCTACCAATCGTACTATTATTTGTACTTGTATTTACTGTACAAGTGTGAAGCGCCACTGGAATACCCCCTGACCGTACCAGTAAAATTTGGGGCGATGAGGTGGCGTGAGAGTGAAATTAGCTCTGAAATTAGCAAGCAACCTCCCAAAAAAGGCGTTTTTTTTGGAGGTTGTTGCTAATTTTGTGCTAATTATCTCCTTGCTAATTATAAATCGTAATTAGCTCGGTAAACTAGCACGAAATTAGCTTATAATGTAACTAACAGAACGGGCCTAACGGGGAGTGTGCCCACCTGCCAGGACCCATAGGATGCGATGTGGCGACTGTATCAGGAAGACACACCACATCCAAGGGGGAACGGCCAAGAAGTTNGCCGGGCGGGAGACGCACTGGCGAAGAGGGGGACGACGAAAGCGGAGACGAAGAAGAAGAAAAGGAGGATGAGCGCCCGTTCGAGCCTCTTATGCTGTGGAGAAGTCCCCACGATGCTGATGGTGATGGCGAAGCGAAGGGGTTGCCGCCTCGACTGTAAGTTCATTTCAGCTCGAAACTTGCCGCCGACAGTGTTCCTTCTTTTCCGTTTCTTTTCTGAATAGATACTACATTCACGTTCAATTCAAATTCCGCACTTTTGCGTTCCGTCTTGCTATTCATATCTTCGAAATCTCAAAACTTGTGTCAGCATGACCGTCACTAAACCAGACGAGTTTGGCGTAGAAGAGACAGTGACGGAATTGTTACCAGGTAGGTTGGGGAAAAAACACTTTGTTTTCGGAAAAGGAATATGGAATTTCTTCTGCGTTCTGTGAACCACCAACAATTTATTTCGATTCTACCCTTTTCCAAATTTCTTCCACGATTGTGTCATCATCGCGTACAGCCCCGTCATCTGCCTACGCGAAAGTATCGGCATTCGTTCCACCGGTATTGGCAAAGTGGCTGCGACCTCACCAGCGCGAGGGTGTTAACTTTATGTACGATTGTGTGATGGGATTGAAAGACTTCCATGGAGCGGGTTGTATCCTTGCCGATGACATGGGTCTGGGAAAGGTCAGTGATCAATGCCTCAAAAGACATGCATGCATATACATAACGATTATATTCATCCTCAACTCTTTGATCTCATACTTGTTCTTCTCTATTGCAGACTCTGCAATCAGTCGCACTTATTTGGGCCTTAATTCAGACTGGCATTACCGCCAATAAACAACCAACTACAAAACGGATCATAGTGGTGTGTCCGTGTTCTCTGGTTAAGAACTGGGATAACGAATTTGTGAAGTGGCTGGGCCCCGGAGTCATTAAAACACTCGCTCTCGCTGAATCAGACCGAAAATCAGTGGAGAAAAATATTGACGTTTTTTGTAAGACGAAAATGTTTAATGTTTTAATTGTGAGCTACGAGACACTACGTACTCACGTAGGGAGATTGACAAAGTATAAGGATTGTTGCGATCTATTGGTATGCGATGAAGCTCATCGACTGAAGAATAGGGAAAATCAGACCTCCATGGCATTAAATTCTCTCCCGGTGAAGCGTCGAATTCTGCTCACAGGGACGCCCATGCAAAATGACCTCGAGGAATTTTATGCCATGGTTGACTTCACAAATGCTGGGATTCTCGGAACGCTGGAAGAATTTCGGAAAAACACGCTTTACCCGATTCTGCGAGGTCGCGAGCCGGATGCTACTGAGAAACAAAAACAGCGCATGACGCAAATCCAGAATGACATGTCTTCCACCGTGAACGACTTTATTCTGAGGCGTATCAACACATTAAATGCGGAGCACCTACCTCCGAAGCTGGTGCAAGTCGTTTGTTGCAACCTTACGGATATCCAAACTAACATGTATTCGCACCTTTGCAACAGCAAGGATATGCATCATGTGCTCAACGGGAAACAGGTTAATTGTCTTGGATCCATTCAAATGTTGATGAAGCTTTGCAANTCTTTGAACCTATTCTTTGGTAATCCTTGTTTCTCATTTGCCCGACTCGAAGATTTTGCTTACACTTCTCGCGAATCGCGCCTTCACCCCCCCCTCTCTAAAATGTTCCAAGCTTTGCAACCACCCCCGGCTCGTTGTTGAGGATGACAGCAAATCAAATGACCGAAGCGGAGGTCGTAACAAGAAAAAGATTTGTTACGCAGAAGAAGAAAAAAGTAGTGCCGCTCCCGGTGCCGATGGAATTGCCAAGTTTATGCCATACGAAGCCATGGGTGGGGGGCGCAACGCACCGATTATGCCCGAGTTGTCTGGAAAAATGTTCGTTCTGTGGCGACTCATGAGAGAAATGCGAAAACCAGGAAATGGAAATGACAAGATCGTTATTATTTCTAATTACACGCAGACATTGGATCTCATTGGACGGATGTGCAGGGAGGGCAACTGGGGTTTCTGCCGACTTGACGGGAGTATTAATATGAAGAAGCGCCAAAAAATGGTGCGAATTTTTAGGCTCGTCTTTGTTTAAATTTTCTCCTTCGTTTGGATTCTGACGGCTTACATCGTCTGTTCCGTTCTCACAGTGCGACGAATTCAACGATCCTAGCACCAACCTCGTAGCGTTTCTCTTGTCGAGCAAGGCGGGCGGGTGTGGTTTAAATCTCATTGGCGGAAACAGACTTGTTTTATTCGATCCTGATTGGAACCCGGCTGTTGATAAGGTATGTATTTTCCTGCTCGATTTACAACCTCTTTTTGCATTTTTAAAGCTCAGTGAATCGCGTTCCTCTTTTAACAAATGTTATTATACGATAGCAAGCTGCTGCGAGGTGCTGGAGAGACGGGCAAAAAAAGAGATGCTTCACTTACAGGTTCCTTACGACCGGTAGTGTCGAGGAGAAAATCTTTCAGCGCCAGCTGTCCAAAGAGGGCCTGCAGTCAGTTGTCGATGACAAGGACCAAGTAAATGCACTCAGCACGAAAGACCTGAAAAAGTTGTTCAGTTTGCGGCAAGGGACGCCAAGTGACACCCACGACAAATTAAAATGCGAAAGATGCAAAATCATTGTCGACGATGCCGAGAGGGAAGCCGTCAAGGTCTTGCCAAAGAAGCTAGCCGCCTGTCGTGAGCTTTTGGAAACATTGAGAACACAGGCTGACGCCGTTAAATTCCTGAAACCACTGAATCCAGTTGACGAAGGCGTGACTTTGGAAGAATATCAAAAAGTTGTAAAGCAACCGATGGATTTGGGTACAATTCTGATACGTTTGGGTTCGTCTTCGAAACGGGCGAGCGGCGCTTATGATTCTGTCGCCGCTTTTTCCAAGGACGTCAACCGTGTGTTTACTAACGTTCTCAAGGCTTGGGAGCCTGGACAAGATATCGCAGACGCTGCTTCGAGACTTCAGTTGTGGTGGGTGCAACAATGGACAGATCTCGTTCCCAAGCTCATGTCGATGAAGGCCGACCAGGAAAAAGAGAATTCCGATCCAATGAGTGGCAGTGAAGACGACGAAGACGGAGTTGTTGAATCAGCCAGCTACCTCAACGAGAGAGGCGAAGATTACCAAGAGCAGATAGGTATGCCAGACGAAGAAAACATGAGAAGTTGGTCGCATCATTTTTCGACGGATACAGTTGATGATCCTGTGTTCAGAGCAAACGCCACTTTTGCCCACGTTTTTAGCTTTACCATCACCGTCCAAGACTATTGATTTGGACGGTGATGGTANGAGCAGCGATGCGTGGTTATGATACCGTATCATTTGTATTTGGGCTAGAAGTGACTTGGAGCCTCATCCAACAGCGACAGCAAGAGGAAGAAGAGAAACAGGCGATGCTAGAACTTGACAGAGTTCAGAAGCTTGAGGAGGAATGTATGCAGCAGTGCGAAGAGGAATCGGCAAGAGTGAAGGAAGAAACACCTGATGAAGAGATCGAGAAAGATGAAGAGATCGAGAAAGATGAAGAGATAGAGAAAGATGAAGAAATTGGCGGCACTGAAGAGCATGACGAGGGTAACCACGACTCCATCGATAATAATGCTTCGACATCCGAAAACATGGATGATGGCAGCACTGAGGAAAGACCTATCTCCCAAGCTGGTGACGAGACATCCGACCAAAAAGAGGTTGATGTAGCCGTGCAAAAAGAAGATAAGGATACAGGCACTCCTTCATCTGCCAAAAAGAATTGGGAATGTGCACAATGTACTTACGCCAACAGAGTATCAGCAAAGAAGTGCAAGATGTGTTCAGCAAAGAGACCTTCAACGAAGAACAAGCGTTCGATCAGTGAATGCAATTGAGTTTAAACACACCCTCAATTGGAATGTTATTAGAACTATGACCCTCGAATCATTTGTCGAAACTTGAGAACTCTTAGTTTAGGAATTATAAACCACTTTCTGCATTCCCTCAATTCGACTACAAAACCTATTTTTTTGAATAAGGGAGTATTATGCGGTAGATCTACTTTTTTTAGACTAAAAATAGCTCAATGCTCAAATTAGCTCAAACAGTTTTTGATCAAAATAAAAGAAAGCCTTCGAGCCTGAAATATGTAATTATAAAATAGTTCGGAAACTTTCTGTTTCAAATTTTTTGCCTTTTTGCAATTTTGAGCCTGAAACATATGCCAGTCAGTCAGTGGATGTCCAACCAGCACAAAATAGTGTCAAAGGATATAGCTTATTACAATTTTGAGCAAATGTTTTCCAGACCGCAATAACTTCATTAGTCGTCGACAACAAATCTTCTTAAGCGCTGCTGTGACCTAAGCAAGTCGCAATGAACCAATTCATCTATCGGATATGTTTCCTTGTCGATGCTAATTTGTGTAATGCGGCAGAGCTCTCTTTTCCTGTTGACTCAACTAATTGACTGAAGATCCCACTTTTATTTGACAATAATTCTTCGGGTGGACCAAACTCAGCAGCCTTGCCTTCGTCCATCACCAATATTACATCATAATCCATTATTGTATTTAGCCTTTGATAACGAACCAAGGGGCGAAAATGAAAGAAGAACAGCGATAAAGATTAAGTCGAAGCTCGTAACGAAAAAAAACAAAGTTCTCTTCAGTGCAAGTAGTCAAAGCTAAAGCACGTACCTGTGCGCAACAGTCAAAAGTGTTGTTCCAACAAAACGCGAGCGCAGCATCTTTTGTATGACTGCATCTGTCTCCCCGTCAACACTTGCAGTGGCTTCATCCAAAACAAGAACTGAAGGGTTCGCTAGAATTGCCCTTGCCAGGCATATCAACTGACGTTCGCCGACACTGAAGTTTTTCCCTCCCTCTTCAACCATAGCATCGAGGTCGAATAAACCATGCAAAGCACCGCGAACAGATGAGAGAGCGTCGGAAACTTCGTCATCAGTTGCATCATTGAAAGGATCTAAGCACTGCTTCAGAGTACCTGGAAAAAGTACAGGCTCTTGAGGTATTATCACCATGCCATTCTTTCGGCCGCGAACATTTGATAGGCTAACAGTAGATAAGTCAACATCATCAAGAGATATTTTTCCGCCCTCAATCTCAACTAGACGGAAGAGTGCAGCAGCAATAGTACTACCCGCCAATTACGATGGGATAAGCGCGCGAGTTAACAAGAGAAGAAGAAACGTGTGAGATCGTACAGCCTACAAACAGTTGGCGAACTTTACAATTATATGATGCACTCACCTTTTGCCTGGTAAACGTAACAGATGCGTGGTAGAGGTCAAAGGAGCGTCACAATGAGTGTTTCTCAGTAGAAAGGATACGTATAAAATGAACCCACGAACTCTCACCTGCCCCAGTTCTCCCCACAATCCCACAACGCTGACCCGAGTTCAGTGCAAATGTCAAACCATCGAGTGACAATGGGAGGCCAGGACGATACCTCAGTCTAACACTTTCAAACTTGACCTTTCCAGTCGATGGCCAGCTACTCTGTAATGGTGGTTTTCGTTTTTGCAATTCGCTCTCTTCTTGTGGTATTTCTGTCAATTCCAAAATCCGTTCTAAAGATGTAAGAGAAGCTTCACTTTCAGAAATACCCTGTACCATGAAGCTAAGACTTATCGTGAAGTTCGCACTCCAGATAATCAAAATTGCGGCAATACCAGGTTCAAGTTGGAGGACATCATTGAACGAAACAACAAAACCTACAGAAAACAGAACAGCACATGCTCCTAACATTTGTATGCGTACGGAAAGCCATCTGTGAGCTGCCATAAAGTTCATCATCATTCCCGAATTCTCATCTAAAGACTGATGAAATATTGTCGAAAAGAAATGCGTCTTCCCAAATGCTCGAATAGTAGACGTCCCGTCAATTGCTGATACAAGACACGAGAAGCGAAAAAAGATAAGTTAAGTTACCATGTCTCATAAAGCACACAATAAATGCTCCTTTTGACTGTAACCTTTTGCACAGCGCATTGACGTACCTTCGGAAAGCTGGGCCTGAACGGGAGAACGGCTCGTTGAATCCAGTCGTTGCAAGTCGACCGCTGATTTTCGGTAATGAAGTAAGAGCATCCAGTATGCGACGACAATGATAGATATGACGAGTAGCTGCCAAGGCAAAATTACGGATTGGAGAATAATTCCAGTAATGAACCAACCAGAGCTTGTCATCAGCATTGTCATGTTTGTCGTTAACGTAAAATCCAAGGTTTCAGTATCGTGCGTAAAACGATTCATGATTCTCCCAATAGGAGTTGTCTTTTGTTATAAAAAGGAGAAAATGAAATAATGCATGAGTTTCCATCAACATTAAACAAGTCTGGGCGCAAGTGAAAACAACTTACATCGAAGTATGCCATTGGTGCGTAGACAAGTTTTGAAAGCATTATCGCGAATAATCGACTTGAGCATCGAGCACCACCATGAACAACCCACAATGTTCGAAAATAAGTACATGGCATGGAAATAACCAAAATAATGACGAATGTGATCGTGTATTCAACCTGCGCACTCCTTCCGTCTGTCTGCGGTGGATATTCGCGACCAAATCGCATGATAGGTTCGTCAACAGCACTTGTCCAGGAGGCAAGCCACCATTCTGTAACAACGTACATGAAACGATCCGCAGCCATAGCAACCAAAGCGACAGCTAAGAAAGAAGGACCACCCGCGTAGGTAAACCATTTCAACCAAATATCAAAGTGAGACAAACCAAATTTTCTTTCTTCCGTAGTCATGATACGTCCTTCCTTTTCAGCGGCTTCACAAACATCTGACGAATGAATTATGGGTTCGGCATTTACAGCCTTCAGTGGTTTGTCAGCATTGCTGCTTTTGTCGCTGTTGCAATCCTTTTCTTGCACTGCCGAACGAATGGCTTCTATGGCATCAAATTCAGCAGGATCACATGGTTTACAATACGCCAAGTCCCCCCATTTCCCAAAGAATGCTGATTTTCCGTTCACGAGTACCACAATTGAATCCACGCGGTTGAGAAAATGTGATGCGTGCGTAACCAGAACTACTGCCGTTTCAGAGAAGAGACCTTTGCCACCTGGAGGTTTAAAGAGTTTTTCAAAAACTTGTTTTTGGGTTTCGGCATCGAGTGCTGACAAAATATCGTCCAAGATCGCTACGTCCGGTTGTGAATACGCCACACGAGCCAGCGAGACCCTTTGCTTTTGTCCTCCACTCAATGTAACTCCACGCTCGCCGATTTCAGTGAGGTCTTTTGAATGGAATTGCTCAATATCGGCGTCAAGGCAGCATGCCTCTATAACACGATCATATCGCTCTTTATCGAACTCGGACCCAAAAAGAATATTATCACGAACCGTTGCATTCAAAATGAAGGGAAGTTGGCTCGCATAAGAAACTCTGCCCATCACATCACAAGTTGTTACAGACGGTAGCGATGACGGTGGAATATCTCCGATCAATCCCTGAACTAAAGTAGATTTTCCTGACGCCACTGGCCCAACGACACAGAGTATTTGCGACCTTTGAACTGATAGGCAGATGTTGGAAACAATAAAGGAAGCATTGGAGGAGGAGGACGGGGGAGAGTCACACGAAGGGCGTCCATGATTCATTCGTGGCTAGAGACGTGTCGGACGGGATGGCTGGTTCTGAATGTGAACAACGATGATTCCATACTACATTACGAGGACGTTGGGGGCAAGGAGGTCTCCGCATCCTCCGGACTGCTCCAACCTGAAATCAGCGGACTGGCGTTAGGCATCATCCATTAGGGGGTACGAGAGGCAGCCCCCCCTTTACCTCCTGTATCCTTACTTGAGAAAAAAANCCTTTCAAATTGCCTTCATTTTGACTCACTGCAGTGGAGGGATCCTTATCAAACGGGTGGGCTTCCCTTGCAAAAAAGAGGGCAAAACGTTGGCATGACTGTATTCCTTGCGCAGCTTTGCCCATCAACTTCCCCGCGTAGTTGATGGGAAAACGCAGAGCCGCGAACAGAAACAACGAGGTGAAAGTTTTTGCCGGAGTCAGGATATTCGCTTCGTCCGCCAACGAATACGCGATAAAGGTGAACGCAGTCGCGAGGACGGGAGAAACAACCGTCATGAAGAAGGTTGCCGCAAGAAAAGCAAGCTCTTTTCTCAACAGCTTTACCTCGACTCTTCTTAAGGACATTACACGATCCACAAATCGCTGTTCGTAACGATTCAACTTGGTGAATCGCATTCCTTGAAGCATGGCTGAAACAGCTTCTACGCGTAGATCCGCCGCATTTGAACGCTTCTTTCTAATCTTCATCATGCTTTTTACCACCCATTGGATGATCGGGACCATGAGAAACATAGTTGTGATTCCTACAAAGGCAATAGGTCCTAATTCCAATAGCAACAGTATCGAAACGATCACCATCGCAACGGGGCACCCCCAGATATAGTGCCCCTCTTGTGCGAGCTCGAAAAGCTTTTGCGAATCAACTGCTATGAGATTGTTGATTTCCCCTGAAGTCAGGCCTGCTCGTCCCTTTGGTGTCATGGAGAGCACATGGCCATGAGATGCACATACTACTGCACTGCGCAACGCGATTCCAGTCCGAAACGATAGAAACTTGTGTCGCTCATTGGCGACGCCCTCTAATATATTCACGGCGAATATACCAAACGCCAGGGGAAGACCTTCTCGGCGAAAATTTTCGGAGGGATACGATTCAAGGCGGATTAGCACCTCACGAACCATAAGAGGAAGGGAACATTGGCATATTACTACCACGAACTGCCACATTCCTGCGACGATGTAGACAGGCTTCGCAATTGCCCAAAGTACGCGTAGGAACGAGTACAGAGACGGGGGAGGGGTGGTGCATCCTTCGCCCACTTTTTTGGCACTCCTTCCACTGACACGTTGAGTGGCTTGTTCTCGAGCTGACCAGAACAGTTGAGCTAAGCGCTTTGCTTCCATGGCACGAGGTACTGCAAATACGTCATCTTTCGACATTTCGCCCTCGTTAGTATCAATAGGACTATTTGTTGACAAGTCGTCAGTCGGTGTAGGTACTTGAGAGTGTGAAGAATATTTCTTGTTTTCTTCCTTCTGTGTTTCTTGCTTCTGCGCCGTTTTTCTCAATTGGTGCAGCTCTGCTCCATGGGATAAAACACGCCCCATGTACGAATAGAAGAGCGCATGATACTGGGTCCTGAGGAAACGAAAGGGAGAAAACATGACACGAAGACGTGATTTTATACCTGTCGCATCAACCGGAACTTCGCCCGAGATACTGTACATATCATCTTCAGGCCACGGTAGTTGTTCCTTTGATGGCTCCCACATATCTTGGTTTTCAATGGAATGCTCAGGATTGTTTCTTGCTGTCAAAATCTTGCCTTCAAAGGGATTGGGTTTGTCGTCGACAAGGACTCTTTCTGTCCCTTTCCCAGTGTCTTCGAAGCGAGCATGGTGTGTCTCCGTTCGTACAGAAACGGGTTTATCTTTTAATTCGACAACAATACATTTGCCGCTTTGATCAAGTGATTCATTGGAAACGAGAGGAGGATTGCTTGATGCCATCATCGACGACACTCGATCAAATTGTTGGGCACAAGAAGCATATATGTGAGAGTGTTGAACGAAATATAACTGCGCTCTGCTCGTAAGTACGGGGGCGTCGAAATAAAGTGACTCATTCATTCAGAGTTACAGCACATTACCTGCAGTAGGAACCCCTGCATTAGGCCTATTTAGGGTTAGGGTTAACCCTAATACTTATAAGGAGAGTCAGTCGCATGCTTCCTCAT
>JALLOR010000155.1:0-12354 GCA_036939395.1 Porosira glacialis
GGGACGGGTGGTGAAGGAGCTCCATCAGATGGCGCCATCACCGAAAGAACGGTACAGCTATTGCGACTCGTTCCAAGGTTACGTGTAATCTTATTCGTACGTAGACTCGTAGTAAATAGGAAATAAATAGTTCCCGAAGGTGTATCGCACGGTAAGAACTTATTGTAGGCCGCGTATGAGTGTGTGGGCGCAGAGTAAGTTCGAAAAATCACTTCTCAGATTTGCGATCTTGAGATTGTATAAATCTATAATTAAAAAATTAGTAGATTATTATACAAATGTAGTTTCTGATGTTTACACATCCCTCAAATCATAATCCACACTATAGCATTACCATGCAATATCATATGTGTATGATCCTTCTTTCACATTAGATACTAATACATACAGGTAATATGTACTATGTATGTAAGCGTGCTGTACTACATTATGTGTCAATAAAATCAAAAATGCCTCACTGATTGATGGGGGGGATAATGGCATCTTCACATGCTTGGATTTTCTGTTGTTTACTCCATGGGTGCTGCAATTTCCACTCAAGTTGAAACTCATAACGAAGGATAAGTTCTACAGTACAGTATTACATAGTATAAGCTATAAGTTCCTATATCCTTCAACACTATGTAAAACCACAAATTTATACACAAACAGATATACAGTACTGTAACCACAAAAAAATCTTACTTTCCTCAAAGCTTTGTGTCTCACAAATAACCTTTTTTGGTTCCATGAAAAAAAATGGGCAGAAGGTCGATTTCCAGTGTTTAAAAATTGGCAGTTACAAAATGGCGGTACAACAGACTTGCAAAAATGTCATATTCTGAAAGAACTGGGAGTTTATGTTGTCACTAAATCACCAGGGACCTCAAAATAACGTTAACCCTAATGCCACACTAATTTCCGGATCACAAGAAAAGGCTAAGCTGGATATTATGACATTTACGGTACGAGTCCTACAAGCATTCAAAAGTGACGATTCGCCTTCATTCCGGTTTTCTGTCGTCGCCGCAGGCAGAGAACCCTTCTGCGAAGAATGAAGTCTTCAAGGCTGTGCGTGGGTTGTGCGTGCGTGGGCGAATTGTCATGTGGGAGTTGGGAGAACAAGAGCGAAGTTCTGCGGGTCAATGGGGGGAGAATAATGTCAAATTTCTGCATGCACACGATAAACTTAAATCGAAGCTTTACTGTAATAGTTTCGACGTGGAAAGGACGTAGGAATAATGAATTTACCGCATCGTCTTTACTTGTTATCGACATGTATCAGGTAACAACTTGGTACCTGTACCATTGCGACACGCGTATTCATAACGTAGTAAATAAGAACAGTCTACTCGCTCTAAGAATTTTTTTTTAAATGTCTCTCGCTCCAAGATTTCCCAAATGGGGAAATTCACCCCCCCCTGATAATTTACGGCCCTGAGTAGGTATTGACTTCTTGGGTACAGTATTTTGATTTTTGTGGGAAATTATTTTGAAAATAAGTAGCTGCAATCTGCAATTATTGTCTTTTCGTACACTACTGTTTGCGTAGCGAGAAGAAATACACGATCAGTAACAGTAAATAACACATGTGACTTGGTGTCGGCAAATCTTGAGTCCGTTGTGTCAGAGTCAAGAAACTGACCGTAGTTCAGGATGATTTTCACCTTGATCGCCTCCAAAAAGCTCACTCATACAAGAAACCAATCCTCATTTTGTTGTTGTTGTTCAACTGCTGGCCGTACTTCAACCCAAACATGATGGGAGCAACAAAGGAAGACTCCTCATCAGATGACATGATGGTGTTTGACCAGATGTGAAAGAAGTTCAATTGTGTCGAAAAATGATAAAAATAAATATCGTTGCTCTCTGTGCTCTAAACAAAAAAAATGAAATATCCTAAAAACATCAACAAATGAACAGAAACATAATTGCCAGCATCTGAATCACCTTCTGTATAAACATGTGTACAGTGGATATCAGTACTTGTACACATATACTGTACAGGCATGTACGTGGATAAAAGATCTCTATTTTGTGTGGTGCTGATGAAGATTTCGATTTTAGTGTACATATGATAGTAAACTACCAGTACTGTGCAAGAGAAATCTCTCTAACGTGTCTGGAGCTTACAGCACATCGTACAACTTTGTAAAACAAGCCAAAGTCAGTGTAAAACCCTAAGATTTCTCTCCCTCTAAGATTTCCCATTTCTCAAATTACCCCCTCCATTTTTAGAGCGAGTATATTGTAAAGCAGAAGATTCTCTATATCCCCATATATTTGGTTGGGGGGTGCATCTGTTGGGCTAGGGAGATATCTATGCTTTGAGCCAAATATTGGGCTGTACTCTGGTACTTGTACTGTACTCATAAAAGGCAACAACACTTTCTTTTTGGTAGGATTTCTACATAATTGTTGTTACCTCAAAATAGTACGCTGCCTCAAAGTGAGGTACCAGTACCAGGGTTCTACGACACAACACCGTACTGTCATTACTAAAGGAAACAATAAAAGCTGATTGGTGCCGAAATCCTCTTCTTTTCTATTTAGGGGCAGTTAGTCGAAGATGTTACTTGAGCTACATCTGTATATATAGATAAATTTTATATTTTAATTGTCAGACCCGCGATTAAATATGTGTCCAATACTTTGGGCTACATACGATACTTGTACATACACCTTGTAGTAACACTAACACTGGAAACATATTAAATTGATATTAAACAACAAAGATAATGTCACAATGAGAAACCCCTTGAACTTTGACAAAATGTAAAGCACTACAAGCACTAAGATAAAATATTAAGATTTTCAGATTTTTTCTCTCATGTAATTGTTGGTACCTAAAGAAGGAATATAAATGATATGTTTGTCAAAATCATAACCATTATGAGAAATAACAATAACCTCTTTTTTAGCATTAGCAGCTGTAACTCATATCCTGTGTGGGTCTGAAGAATTATCTATATTTTGATATAAATTGACCCCCAAGAAATTCAACATATCGTTAACCTATATTACTGCATACTGAAAAAGCACTATGTGGAATAATGGATTGGCTTCCAGGCACCACACGACATAAGTTACTGTTAAATCCATCATTACTGATATCAAGAGGTATGAATTTCCTTAATTTATATCTCATCTACACTAAAAAATAAATATATCGATGATGCATACTTTGGTACCAGTACTTGTAGTTATTTGAAATTATTAGTTTTTATTTTTATTAAATGACCAGTTTTGAAAATAGTTGGGGGTTGACTCTTTTACTCTCTTATCATCTGAGGGTATAAACAATATTGTGTGTTACTGTAGATCTTTAAACAATGTGCTTATACAACCCCACACTACACACTACTTTGAAAGAAAATTAAAATCTCATCATCTACTACTATAGTAACCCAATTCACTATACCCACAATACCGCCTCAACACATCAACCCCACCCATCCACCTTTGACCCTCATGAACACAACCACCCCAAACATGAGAGGCTTCTATAGAGCCGTCTGCAACTCTTCCCTCCCATCATACATAGCATCAACGCATGACTTACATGCACGGCTGCAGTAGTATATGTATTCCGTATTAAGGGGGGTTGGAACCTGATGTTCACCCCTGGTGGGATATGGAGGGATTTTTTTAACCAGTGTTTGATCTCAACTGACACCAGCGGCATTTTTGTTGACTTGGGTTGGAACCCAACTGTCACGAGTGTCAATATGCTCTTCACATGAAGATTGGGATACCATGTTTTGGGTTATACCCAGGGTGATGGTTTAAATTCATAATTAGTGGATCCAATGGGTGTATCATTGAGGGTTGGTGTGTCATTGAAATTAAGTCTTGTGCAGACTGTGTAGATTAATGTCTGCGGTTGTTTGATTTTTATTTGCTATGGTGGGTGTGATGGCCTTGTATTGAATGCCGAAGATTAGTAGTAAACATATATGGTTGTGAATTACCTGATAATTTCTATGAAATGGCTGTTCTACTTTAAAAAATAAATCTGATATAATTTTATAAATCGACTAAAACAGGATGACTTGATATGGCACAGGTCCACATATTATGAACCTGTTGGATGGAGAGTAACAGTACACAGTACATATAGTTCCACAGGTCGTTATAATTTATTTGAGAAAGAGAGAGGTATTTCATATATATTTTCTATAAACAATTTTTAATTTTTGAATACCATTTCAGAATATTCCATCTAGTACTACAGCACACATTAGGAATTAGTAAACATAATATGCATATATATATATAAATGATGTTATTTGGTATGGTGTGCACTGCTACTGTACATGCAATTAGTATTGCTTACATGAAAATTTACTACAATTGAATAATTTAAAATAAATAGTAGCAGTTATAATTACAGGTGCCAACAAGCATATGGAGAAATTGGTTAAATTTTCAAATGTTTGACCCCTAAATATTTCAAATCTCTACATGATTCCAAATTGTGAATAGTTTTGTATTTTCAAAAACAATAGTACAGTCAACTGTTGTGAAATGTGTTGTGATTAGTGGCATTAATAAAACAACTATCTGAGTACCAGTACTTTTTTAATATACTATATGTAGTTAATTCTTACATTATATGTTGGTACCATATGGAGGGTCTGTAACAAGACTAAACAAGTGCATATGTAGGATATTGTAAATTAAATATATATATATATATATCAAATCAAGGCCGTTAACCTGTGTGAAAACTACTGTACATAATATTTCTTAGATATTTAACACACACTACATATGGGAAATACAATCGTAATTACAAGCATTAGTATACTTACTCTATATAATACTGTAACAGAAAGTACCACAAAGAAGAATTTTATCAAACAGATACTGTAAAACATTTCTGTAGAATAGATTGAATAGGTAGATTCCATAGCCAATACAATAATATCAGCATGGATTTAATTTGTTGGCAAAAGATGAAAATTCATATTTACTGTTCAACTTGAATTTTATGATAGGAGCCTACTTTATTTTGGTTTGGGTGATATTTGATTCATATAGGTAATGAATTCAACACCTTTATCAATTTAAAAACCTAATCAGGACATAGTTTGTGAAATTTATTGACAAGCTTCATTGTGATACTCTTCAGAAAAATGTCCACCTTGTAACCAATAATCTGTATTCCAATGCACCAAAAATCTAATTTTAATATTTCTGGAATGTATCAGCCCTTCTGTTCTACTCTGATGGTACATATATAGGTTCACAATTACAATGAGAATGAGAATAATTATCATTAGTTGAGCCCTGTAATTTTGGGAACCATAGTCAAAAATCACATGTTGAACTTTTTTATTTGGAATCTAATACTAACATTCATTAGTCTTGCATATGGGGGCTATATAAACTGAATGGTTTATATCTATGGGTTCTTAAACAATTAGTAGATTTTGGTAACAATAGTATCTATGTGAGTAAATTGCATGTACCATATCTCCACATATATTAAAAAAAGGAACCTTACTAGGAACATGAACAAAAAATAAGGGATATATGTATTCAAATCATTTTTCTTCATACAACAAGCCACATTTTAATTTTTTTTTTGATTTGTCAATTATTTTGTTGTACTGTATTTCAACATACATCCTTCACTCTATTAAAAAATGAAGCACTGCATGAGACTACATGTATTTCCAAATCAATACATACTAGTTTGATGGCTTGAATTAATTGAAAAAATTGGCAGTGTAAAATCTGGCATCGTGATATACACATCAGATATTTTACTCATTGTTTGATCTTTGGGGGGGTGATATTTATAAGTACCATTATAACCGAGAGTGCCAATATGAGCTACACAAGATGCTTGATAAACCCCTTTCCCATTCCTGTTTGTGTTTCTACAGGATAACCCACATAAACCCCTTACTGTTTCAAGTTTATTAGAAAAATCATTAAATAAACTTCTAATTATATATGAACGTGGTTTTCTGGATCTTAATATTGAAGTATTCATTACTTATCAAAGTTGGCATTGATATTTTAGCGGGATGCTAATAATGACATCAAAAAATATTGATTTCTTACGCAAGAAGGTAAATCAGTGTAATTAGCACATATATCGTTGTAGCTTCAGTACATTGCGAAAATGAAAACAAGCTTAATCAAAATCACACGGGAGCATAATGTTTGGAACTGCTAGCAGATTATTACACTGATAATGGTGATTTCCGAATTCTTAAGCCATTTTTTTAATGCAAAGCCGAAATTTTCTGCTCAATTTCAATCCAAATTAAAAAAATTAATGATTTTTAATTTTTTTTAGCCTTTCATCTGCAAGATATGTACTTACTCAGTTAAATATGGAGAAATTGACTTAAAACAGAGGGATATCTTAAAAAAGTGTTTTATGGTATCCCAAATGTGTCTCATTGGCATCAGACTAATTCAGAATCATTTTAAACATGCCCCTATATAGTTGCAATTAGATTTTTGATTTGAGTGATTTTTCCTTTGGTGGATTTTGATGTGCAGGCCATAGGGTTTCATCTGGATCCCTGTGTATTTAAAAACAATTCCACATAATTTGTTAGTCTATGTACTCAAATGGTGAGCATTTACAACTTTTTAAGATGTACAAAGATAATAATTTAACTACATACTTGCGTTAAAACTGACAGGCGTGTATGTAATTTAATTATGATGATATTGACTTCCAGCTATAAATTACGAGGCTTTAATATTCTGATAAATCACCAACAATAAATTAAAATAACTCAAAGATTTACGTAGATAAAATATTTAGTCTATATCTACACCAATGTGGTATTTAATATTGCCCTCGAGGGGATGGAACAGAATTATTGGCATCGTGGTTTAATGCGTAATTAGTACACTCTTTAAAACTAAGCTGTAACCCAAAGATCTAAACAGTCAAAGTCATTTCTAATTTCATAGTTTAGGAATATATCTTTGGTATTTTTAGTAAAATTTTACAAATAGATGTTTAGTACAATATTTAATAAACATTAATTCTTCTGTTGTATTTAAACGGTTACCATCGTACTATGTGACAATAATTTCTGTGTTGTTCTCATCTTATGGTGTAATGTACGAAGTACTTGTGTGAAGGATAGGGGTAGACATATGTATGTTACCACAAACATGTACTGTATTCCAACCAAGATTAAAAATCTAAGAAATCATATAAGTTTAAATAGGATTTATTTAATTCTTTACTAACTCTATGGAAAGTCTAATCATGTCAAAAATATTGGGGAGGGTTAATACGACCAAGTGCCAATCTGAACAAAATTAACATTCTTATGTAGATTACAGCTGGAATGGGTTTCCCCGTCAAAAAGGGCATAATGCCATAAAATCTACCCAGGTTTTAAAACTTGTTTAAGGTTGGGTATGGAATCAGCAAAGTGAAATCTATGGTGGGATATTTTTTAATTTTCATATTTTTCACTACTGTAGTTGATCTCTAGCTTTTAACACTATATGTGATGCACCAGGAACCAAACTAAAT
This sequence comes from Porosira glacialis, assembly GCA_036939395.1. Classification (NCBI taxonomy): domain Eukaryota; phylum Bacillariophyta; class Thalassiosirophyceae; order Thalassiosirales; family Thalassiosiraceae; genus Porosira; species Porosira glacialis. The sequence continues at coordinate 7,502 of JALLOR010000155.1, forward strand.
TTATTTGATCATAAATTTTGAACCATGTAAAATATTCAAAATGTCAACATATTTTAATGAAGGCAACATGTATTAGATTTTTTGTTATCTATTTAAAAAGAGGTGATTGTGTATACTTAACAAATGTGTTAAGGTGAAACATATCTAATTCACTAAAAATACGTAACTTTTGTACTGAAATTTGTGTATGGTGTCACTAAGAATGGAACGATGTACCGGGTACGTGTTCATTTAAATCCAGTACTTGAAACTACCACGATATATGCATTATGGTAAAGATATGAATAATAGTTAAAAGATAAATTCCCAGCATTCAAGGGAGATCCCCCCAGCGAGGAACAAAGATGTAAATCTCTGGAGACTACATCTCAGCATAAAATGTTCTGTAGAATCTAACTAAGATGTGGTTTTGATTTTAAGAGATCAATATTTAAAAGTTACAATTCCTATTTCTTAAACATTTTTATAAAATGTGAACCCGTATGCTTGTAGATCATTGCCTTTAATTAAAAAAATTAATTTCGAACATGGCCACCCGACAACCAGAAGTCAGTGAATGCATATCAGTTGTGTTTGTCGGGGATAGCCAATCCATCTGGATTAGCACTACTGTAGTTCAGAATAATTCAGTAATCAAGTGGGGAGTAAACAATAATACCGTGTCCTTGAATGCCTGGTATTATACTTTGGAAATATAGACACTCTAGGCTATTGATTCATATATTTATTGAGAAAAATCCTGGATTCTAATATTTTTCCTATTTGGAAATACTTTCAGATCAACAACAATACCAGACATGTTGGTTTTGGAAAGAAACTACACAGTAACAATAATATCTTCTATACTTCTTATGGTTTTCACAACTTGCCATCATTTATATTATCATTTACCTGTAGTCGATATATGTATTGGTAATTGCAAGTGCCAATGATGATATCTTGAGCATATATGTATATAGCTGCCTGGTGTATGAATATGGATTCAGTATACAGTACACGTGATTTTTAGGCCATCACTTTTGGTGGGGGGACCAGAAATTTAATGGACAAGGGAAAGGAAAGAAGGACCCTCAGAGGAAAGATAGGTGAGGTTCTACCAGGCACAGTATAATGTTTACCTAAAAATACGTGACCAGGGCTACACTCTCTCCCTTAATCTTAGACTAATTATAATACACAGTATCATAAGTTTTATGACTAATAAAGTGCTATACAATGGGTAGATGTTGTAATATCTAGTTAGAAATACATAAGTCGAATTATGCAGTGGTACAGATTGGTAAAGGTGTCTATGTAAGTCTGGAGAAGAACTAAAGCCAAACTAAACGTGTTAAGCTCACAAATTTCAATGTCTTTAGACCAAATATATGTATGAATCACTTGAATTTAAAAGTGCCTGGTTTTTAATATTTATCCCTCAACAAGATATTTTTTAATAAAAATGCTATCTAAACTACCAGGTTACTAGGTTTTACTAAAAATTGCAGAATACTTGTATTTTGTTACTGATATGTGGAATATCTCAGTTGAACATTTAGAAATTCGAATATAGTAGTCCGCTTGTACCAGAGACATGTTGTATGTAGGATTCAAGTAGGCACTAAAATCAAATCTAATTATTGTCTGTGCACAGTCTCCTAATTTGAAAACTGAAAAACATGAAAACTGAAAATATAGATATAATTCCAATAGAGAAAATATTGAAAATTGTCTACTGGGATATGCATGCTACATAAAATTCAAAAATTACAAATGTTCTGACGTCTTTAGTATCTCCATCATGGTATTTCTGATCTTCCTTACACTGTAATCAAAACGGAAACTTACAATAAGATAACATCACGAGCTCTCCTATAACACTTTTTTTGTTCTCATAAAGTTGATATTATTGCATACAAGAGATGAAGATTCAGTTTCCTAATAATTCAAAAACAATACTGAAAATATGCAAGATGATTCCAAAACCAAAGAAACCAACATGGCTAAAATGTTCAATTAATTATACTTTCTTATTTTACTACCTATTTTTATAAGTATACTCCCCTTGTATAACTAAATAATCTCTATAAAACAAATGCATGTTAAATTGTCATTCCTATTTTTGTTAATAATTACTATCATGACAATCATGATCTTGTTGTTCTTGGATGTGAGTACCAGTTACATGTTGTGAAGGTAAAGATATTGGTGCAAGAGGTAGACATGTCACAACAAGTTGAAGTGCCATTCTTGCATCAAGAGTATAAATAATATGATTGTTTAAATCCTTAGCATGAGTAAATTTTACGTGAAGAACATTTTATATATTACTGTCCGTGCTTGGCAGGTGCCTAATAACAAGGGATATAGTGGTGAGTTGCTACGGAAAATTCCCTACGGACTACTTTTACCTGTGAAGTTTGAATTTAAGGTGACGTGACCAGACCAACAAGGTATGCCTACAGTACATAATACAAGTACATCTAAGTGCACACCTATCGTATACCAAAGACATATTTTTACACAGGAGAAGTATAACTCTACAGTATTATCATTGTGATTAGTGATGACAAACATACGGCATAAATTATTACTAAGATAATAAACTAAGAAAAAAAAGTAAACTTGGCATTAAATAAAATGGTTTGTTTGATATAAATTACTTCAAATTCAATGTCTTTTTGCAAGAAATTCAATTAGAAATGAGAATCTGCAACAAAGAAGTGTTTCCATATCTCGTCATGTAATTCTTCTGGCACAATGATGCCTTACTCTTCAAAGTCCACCAGAAGCCCAACCAAAAAATCAAGTATCTCAATCAGGGAAGTGTGCATATGCAGGAAATTTTTAAAGCGATCCCAAGTGGTATACATATGGGATGGCTGGCAAAACTCACCATGTGGACTACGGATAATGAGGGGGTTGTTTTAGACCAACTCTATCCTGAACATGCGCGGGCGCTTAAACAGTCAAAACTAGCACCAGCGCACTACTTCACCCTGGGCAAACTATTGGCAAGTAATGAAACTGACGAGGAGAAAGAAGAGAGAAGGAAGAAGAAGGGAAAAGGAGATATACTCAGATCTTGACAGACGTTTTTCTGTGTTGGTGTATCGCAGTGCTGGACTGAACCAATCATCATCGTCTTGAAGGAACTTTGGAATAAATACCAGTTCAAGTGGCTTAGGATCTCTATGTCCTTCCAAAAAATTTCAAACGTGGGGAAATTTTTGAACGGAGGCCTAATGGGCCAGTTGATGGAAGGCATTGATGATTCTACGTGGTCCAACATACCTTGCAATTGCAACCGGTCAAACATAATTAATGGGCTCTGTGTGTATGGGGGGAAGTGTAGAAGGAGCGTGGAAGTGTAAATATGCAGTGCAGATTATACGACATCATCAGCTACATTGGAAATATCAATTATCACCTAAAACAGCAATCAGCTGAACACATGAACGATGTTTGGAAGGTGATCGGATCAGGAAGGAATAAATACGATGAAGATAGTTGGTATGGAGGAGGGGGGTATGCTAGGTCTAACTCTTTTTCCAAGTACTTTGCTCAACACTACCAAACCTGGAAGACCTCCAATGAATCCAGAGCTAGTGTCAAGGAATTAGTGGATCCAACAATTCTATGGCAAGGGAAGCAGATTTTGGAATTGAAATCGGCTTGTAAGCTAAATTGCAAACTTTGCATGTACTGTAGGAACACAAAGAAATAAACACCCCGTGGAGGCGAGCGAAAGGGAAATTGACGAACAACCATTCCGAAATTTTTGGCTCCTGCAAATGTAAAAATATATTTCATAGGTTCAAAAAAGAAAACATGCGAGACACTGAAGACATATGTACAAGTCCAGAAAGAGTCACCGAAGAGCCCATTTTGGAGAGCCTTTACAGCATCACGAACAGCCAACTATCTACTACACCGAGCACCTGCGTAGGATTTGGTAGTCCAACTATTGATTCATCCCACCCACTGGGAAACGGAGGGATGATCTTGAATTCTATCTTTGATATGGAGGACCTCAATACCATAGATGTTTAATGAGCAGTACAGTGATGTGTTGACGGTTGCCAAAATCGAAAACACTTATCTACATCGGCACCTACATATTTGTGTTCCTCACTTGTTGTCGTTTTTTTAATGACATGCTACAATGCCAAATTAAACATTTCCCAGAATGGAATACATATCTAAGCTTAGCTTTGAAAGGTTTTAGATTAGAACCACTAATTAGGGTGGTGGGTGGTACTGGTAAATATATCCAGAAAAAGGTAGAACTGAAACATGAAATGAATGAATTTTATGTTGTTACAGTACCACTAAATTTTATGCATCACTGACAGAGTCTCATCCCAGTAACGAAATGAAGAAGAATATACTGCAACGTGGTGGAAATTGGGATGTATACTTGGGTCCATATCAGCCTTGGGACTAATCACAAGCAGAAAATCTGATGGGACCACCAAAAGGAAGGTAGAAACAGTGTAGTAGCAATCGCGGTAGTTGAAGCATGGCTCACATTTAATTGGGAAAACTAACACAAATATTGTTGACCACATGCATCAAAAGTCAAAATAATACATAACAATTATTAGATCTTGAAATCGTATATTCCCATTGGAATATCACATCCCATGGAACCACCATAGAAGTTTACATCGCTCAATCCCTCTCCACCTTAAAACCAGCAATCCATCAGGTCCACCCAAAGTCAGTCAATATAATCAGTACAAGTGTGTGCAACCCACTCAATTCATGCTACATGGAAGCCCACTCACTTTGTCAAAGAATGACCCATGTTAAAATAAGGTTTCCATCCACTGGTATCATTATGTTATATTGAAAAAAAAAACGTTTTTTTG
>JALLOR010000156.1:0-12499 GCA_036939395.1 Porosira glacialis
TTTGCTAGATTTGCAGGGGAAGATTTTAATCATGATGTTATGAAGGGACTATTCTGATCCTGGATAAATATCGCAATGAGTATCAAAATTTAGCATTTTGTAAAATAAAAATCAGTGAAAATGACCCATGGGAAACCTAACATTAAATTCACAACGTACAGATTTTTGACCTTTTATGCCTCATTTCCCTGGAAACTTCTTTTGATCACACACAAAAGATACTATACTGGAGAAGTGTTGTGAGGGGATTATTTTGGATAAATAACTCCAATTTTTGAGATTGTCTTCATTTTTATGTTGTATTACCATAAAAAAGTGTTCTACTATCATATTAGACTCTAAAAAACACTATTACTGTATTAAAAAACAACCTTACAATCTATTTTTCCCAATCCATTACACACTCTACAGATTTAATTTTGTTAGATTTAATTAAACCATAAGAATACAGCAATCGGAGTACCAGAACCCTCTAAACTTGATTGATATCTTAGTTGAGAGACCTCAAATCTTGAATATTGCAAAAAATAGTTATTTAAAAAATTTCAATACCAAAGAAAAACAATCCTCCAGCGTTCGTGTAAAGATATAACCAGTTAAAATTTATTCAGTGATTTTAAAATATCCATCACTTTTGATCTAGAGAAATCTTAGTGCATCACAAAATGATGCATGAAATGGTTTGTCAAGAAGAATATGAATACTTTATTTATTTTTTAGTTTATGTAAAGCTTTATCGTAATAAATAGAGAAAACAGCGCTCATATTACAACTTAACCAGCGTATAATTTCAAAGAATAAGCAGTAAGCAATAATATTAGCGGTACAATAAATAGTAAATGATGAAGCCATAATAATATAATACAAGCGATACAATAAATAAAAATAATGGAGCGATACTTGTTTGTCTCGATAATGACAATAATGTACTCTATAAACCTATAACTAGTATTAGTCTTACAAACTTTAGTATTGTTTAGTAAACTGTCGTCTGATGAGTTTTCTCAACTAAAGTATCATAAATATATCTCAATATTTTAATATTATTAGAAGGTACAGTCAGTTTCAAGGTACGTCCTGCTTAAAGATAAACTAATTCCTGATACAGTACGTACGAGCGTAGTAAGTAAGAAGTAAGAAGTAAGCTACTACTTAATTCTTCTTGTACGGTATGTACGTAGATTATTTTTTATGTTTGCTGGTTGACGCACGACCACCAGACGAACAACCACCAACTCTCTTGCCATAAATAAAATAAATCCCATGAAAGAATCATGACGTCGCCAGCGGCGGCGGCGGCGACGACGACGTTCATGCGATCGAAGGGAGGAACAGGAGCTAGGCAGCGGCGGCGACGGTGGCAGTGTCGGAGTCGGTGGCAGTGTCGGTGTGGGAGTGTCTAAGTCACCACCATCCCATCTCGCGACCTCCACCTTCCGACCCACGACGACACGGGGCACTTCCAGCCCCTCCTTCAGCAACCCGAGTCCTCGTCCTCATCACAACAACAGCCGCCATTACAACCGTACAATCTCCTCAACATCCTCGCCGCCTACCCCGCCTTCCACCGGGAGCTCTTCATCATGCGTTGCATTTCTGTGGCAATGACACGGACAGCTCCAGACAATAATAGCGTCGCATCGTGCCTGACCCCAACGAACGCGAAGCGAGCGCTGTTGATTGTTGATCGATCGGATGTACACCGTATGCATGGGCTTTGACTCTAAATAACAGAGGCATCGACGACTCACCAGCCTTAGAAACTTCCTCTTGACCTCTCTAGCGTTCAAGCGTATTCCATCCATCGCGGCATGCATCTCTCTCCGTCGAGGCCCGGACTGCTGCTATGCTGTTCCACCCTCCTTCTAATAACAGCTTGCAACTATTCGCGGCTTCCACCAGATGGGCTGTCGCTCCAGTTGAAGTTCCAGTCGAGCATGACACGCCGTCGTTCCAACGACACTTCCGATTCCGTCGCATTCACGACGAAACGTGCAACTAATAATACTGCAGCAGTTTCCGAGGAACACAAAGTCCTTTTCTATCCCCCCGCAGCATCGAATGCCATCCAGGGCAGCAGCCTCCTGAAAGTCGCTCGAGCGAGCACCGAATCGCGAAACTCGAGTTGGTTCCTCCATTGGAATCTCTTGGACGACAGCCTGAGAAGCAGCGGATGCCCCAAGCTCCTTGCGACTCTGCTGAGAATCGATGCGGCCAACGTCATTCGTCCGAGAGAGCCTCCTCAGCCGCCCAGTCCCATGAAAATAGGCCAACGAGTGATAGTCTACGACAACACCGACCTCGGAATCTTCTGGGACCCCGCCTGCCTTCGCGAACTGGGGCACCTCTTCGGCGGACCCCATAATGTATACCTGGCAAAACGACTCCTCGTGGAAGGTCGAGACTTTGGGTGCTACGACATGCGGAATCCCACGTGTTTCCCCAACGAGACCGCGTTGTTGGAGGAACGGCGTGGATGGCCTTTGAATTATTCCGCAAGAGGGGACGTTGTGGAGCGGATTCATAACGGTGCCATTGCGAGGTTGCACTTTCCCGTCCGTCTTGATTTGGTGGAGGGGATTTCGTCCTCTTTGTTGAAAGGCGGTTTGGAATTATGGAACGAATCATCATCATCGTCCAACAACAGCAGCAACCACAAACACAATAACCCGGTATGGATTCCACGCACCGGCGACGTGGCTCACTTTTGGAAAATCGAACCGGGAGATGAGCACGGACAGCTGCGGAATCGTGTCACCGTGGCACTGCTTTCCATGTTTGTGACGGAGAATGTGACGGGAGTTGCGGGGCTGGTTAGTCCTCGGAAGAAGGAGGGGCGGTTCTCCGTGAATGATGCATACGTGAGTATATACTTTGCGAAATTGGATTTGTTTTTCTTGCATTTTATTTTTATTTTTATTCGCGGAAGTGTTCTTTTTTGTGTGTTTTGTGTGCTCATCTCATACATGCGCTTCTTTTGTCAAACTTGTGTTTTTTCAATTGGAAATCACTTTTCCCTTGCCCAACGCCACAGGTCGAAGGATTACTCACCCACAAAATAATAATCGTATGCCAACGCGATAAATACGAAGGCCACCTACGACTAATGGAGGCCCTCATCTCCGGAGCCATGGTCATGTCCGACGACATGTTCCACTGGCCCGTGGGAATTAAACCCGGCAAATCCGTCGTGGTATACCGCAGCATTGCGGATCTGAAGCGTAAGATTTTGTATTTTTTAACGCACGAGGATGAACGATTGGCGATTGCGGAGGAGGGGCGGAAGGTTGCTTTGGGGATGCATATGCCTTGGCAGGGGGTGGAGCGTTTGGTGCTTGGTGGGTGGCCGAAGAATGCGTCTGATAATCCTGTGATTGCGCCGTTGGATTTTTTGTGATTGGAGGATGAGGAGGATTCTTTTTTTGGGTGTGTTCCCAAATTTTGAAATACAAAATGCCTCGGCGTAGTGGAATCGACGTTTGGGTAATAACGGGGGTAGGTGTGACAGTTTCTCTTCTCCATCGAAAATCCACATGGAAGAAGATGAAAACACCTTCTCCAAAAGCGTACTTGACGATGTCGGCGGTGACGATGGAGGACGACGATTTTTCTTGCGGCCATGTGGCTGTCGTAGATCCAGGTGGGGGAAGAAGAAGACGTGTGTGTCCAACGTCGGACGACGACATGCGCAAAACAACGATGGAACACCACCGATGACGAAGACGAAAACAAATCGAAATTGCGCATTGCGGACGCAGTCGTTTAAATGCTGTCGCAGAAGCGTCGTGTGCGGCAACGGTGGTGGTTGCGCAATATGGATCCCACGAGGACAACGAAAAAAACGGTCGACACACGATACAATGACGAAAAACAAAGCAAGACCCCGCAACCACATGAGACTCCTTTTTCTGGAGCGTCTTGCGGAGTAGCAATAGAGTCGACATTGAAAAAAGGTTGGAGCGTCCATTCTTGTCAACCATTCGTTTCCGGGAGGGGACAGGCGGAACGAGAGTGTTTGTTGCTGCCTTTCCACTAATGACCATTGTTGAACGGAGGAGGCAATTTGGAATTTTCGGTTGTGCAGGGGCGCAAAATCTGCAGGAGGTATGCTACCAAACATTTCAATGTCGTAGCGACAGTTAAGAGCATATCAACAAAGACTCGATTCGAGTCAGTAAGTCTCTATTGTAGTACGATTACCTTGCAGAGAAACCACGCAAAACACGGAATTAAGTCAGATGGAGCGTTACAATGGTACTGTTATTAAAAGCTACAATATCCTCTTTTGATACACTCATTTTAAATCATCATCGCGTGCTAGCTAGAAGAACTACCTATAATAATAACACATTTATCCATTCCTTCAGAAAACAGGATGCATCACGCAAACACCCCTTCATCTAAGTGTCCGCACATCATCCACAACCTTCCCTTCCTCCATACCAACAATCACTCGCGTCCCCCGCACCAATCGAGGAATCCAATTCTCATTATTCCCACCACCACTCCCGCCACCAACCGGAGCATCCCGCCAGGAGGTGCACGATGAAGTCAGTGCCACGGTGAGGGACAGCACGGTCCGACGAAGGGATGGCATCGCATTGTTGACGTCAGCAGTAGTAGCAGTAGCGGCGGCAGTGGCAGCAGTTTCTTCTTCGTCTAAAACTAAAAGCTCCATCAATCCATATCGTGACAACGATGATAAAGGCACCAATTTTGGAGAGACGGTTCCCCGTGGAGGAGGTTTGACCTTTACTTCTTTTGCGATGCCACTTTCTTCCACGGAATGATTTCCGGTGCCCACGATTGCGGCAGGGTCCTTTGCGACGCCGTTACTCATCATGAGGGTATCCGTCCTCGAAATGTTGCCGTCGTCTCTTCCACCGCCACTTCTGCCACCATCAAGACTGCCGCCGCCGCTTGATTTCCGCGCTTCACCCTTCGTGGAAAGCAGAGGCGGATCGATGACACCGTATTCTTTGTTGTCGTCGTTATCAGCGCCGCGGTGACCCGATCGGACGGACGATTCCTCCGCTATTATGGTGGAAAGTAGGCGAGGAGGTTGGTCATCGTTCTCATCATCATCGTGGTGATGGAGCGACAGAGACAAGGAGGCCGAGTATGCTTCCGTTCCGCTGCTAAAAAATCGTTGTGGATGCGTCAGCGGGAGAGACTCCTCCTCCTCCTCCTCATCTTCTTCCTCCTCGCAATCGTCACCATCATTGACTTCGACATTGCATTCAACACTGTGTCCCACACCCAATTTTCGTTCGCCATCATCGCCGTCCCTTCGTGGGACCTCCTCCATGCTCACACGAAATCGCACAATAGACACCTCGACCTCGGATGTGTCGTCGACACCAACCCTGCTTCCGATCGTCGTAGTCATAGCCCAGCGGCAGTCCAGCGATACGACGTCTCCGTCCCCGACCTCCAACGCTGCAGGTTCCAATCGAGGAGATTTCGACGCGACAACGGCGGCAGCTGCTCCGGGATCCTTGTTCCCCGTCATCGATAACGACAACGAAGACGAACACATGCATTCCTTGAGGGAAGTGCCGTTGATCCGCACCATCTTGGAAGCGTTCGCCCCACCAATCGCCAAACCGATCGTCATCGCCGCCCCTCGCCGTTGTTTCTTCGACTTGCTCCCCGCCGAAACGTCGTCACCATTTCCGCCGTGGTCGTCATCCTTGCACGTCCCACGAGAAGTTCCACCGCCCTTACGACTCACCGAGTCGTGAGGGCGGTCACCGCCCTTGCCATCATCGCCGTCGTTGCCGCGTGTCGTCGTCGTCGTATCAAAGAAGCGAAGCATCCCTGCACGGGGAACGTACGGCGCCATCGCAGCGACGGATCTGCACGACGGGCACGGAAGAACCACGGCGTCGCTTCGATCACCGTCGTCGTCGTCTTTTTTTCGATCGTCGCACTCGCCACCACCTACGGTGGTTTGCAGCCTTGGCTTCTTCGAAGACGGTCCATCATGATCTCCTCCGCGAGCATCATCGTCGTCTGCTCGGAGGGCGCGCTGTTTCTTCTCGCGTCTCCGTCTTTGTTGGAGGGCGGCGGCGGACGTGCACGCCCGGCACGATTTTAGGAAGGGATGGAGGAGGTCCTCCCGTCCGAACGATCCTGGGAGGGGGTACCGGGAAGAAGGCGATGACGGCGACGGCATCGATCCTCGTGACGACGTTTGGCCGATCGTCGTCGTCGTCGTCGCGCCATCATCGATCGCATGGTTCATCGATGGGCGCAGATTTGGCTCGTCGGTGTCATCGGCGGCGGCATCGGCGGCGGCGGAGCTGCTGGTAGAAGGTCTGTCGTCAACATGGCCGGCGTCCTGCGTCGGCGGAGGTGGTGGCAAGAGTGGCACGAGGTACCAGCAACATCGAATGATGTTGTCATCGCCGCTTCCGCTGCCGTTGTTGCTCCTGATCGGAACAGTACCGGAAGCGGTGACGGCACTGCTATCGCTGCTATTGGGCATTATGGCATAATGACATTATGAAACACGACACTACTTGGTAGTGGTAGATAGCGCAGCGCAGCCTTCCCATTGTCACTGTTTTTAAACCGATCTCGACTTACATACAGTTACGTAGTAGGTACATACGTACAAGCACTGGTCATTTTTCTTCGCGAAGTGACTTAGGGGCTGCGGGAATGTGTGAGATGGGATTTCTATAAATCAAAACATCTATTTATTGTGGAGATATGAAGGTTTGAGTATGGCCTTAAATGATACTACTACATCATTTTAATAATATCAGACAAACATTGTATGTAAATATAAGACCGTGGCAGACAAAACCCGTCCCCCCCGGCCATTTTGAGCAAAATTTGAGATTCGAGATATTGCCCGTACTGTGTTCCACGAGTAACAAGCTGCCAGAATCTGTGCTGGTCGTCATNCGCCATCGTCGGTAAGATCTCAAATATCTCCGATGATTTCCGTTCCAAGATTCGGGGCATCAATGCCGTGTCGGTCTCCCCTCCCCGCGTCTGGCCACCGTTTCGGACTCCTTCACCATCGTCTTCCTTATCGCGCCGTAACTCTTCCGCGGCGGCGTTTCTCTCCCTTCCATGGTCCTCCATCGCTGTTGATCGACACAGGACAACGACGATGATGGCGGCTTCGTGCCACCATTGCGATGATGATAAATATGCCAGCGATAATGAAGAAGGAAGCAAAGGCAAGGAGGCAGCTACCTCCAATGATAAAAATTCTAGCGGCGTCGGCGGCAGTGTAGGCGATGACAAGAATAAAAAAAGCGGTATCAACAAAATGAACGACGAAGAAGAAAAGAAACGACAACCGAAGGAACATCAGCAACAACTCGCAGGCGTTTTCTTCATCCTCCTCGCTGTGCTCTCCGCCAGATCTTTTGTCGAGAACGAAAACGGCGGAGGCGCCATTGGCGGCGACGGGCCGGAGGTCACGTTGTTGGACTTTTACAACTACATGCTCACGGATGGTGATGTCGAACGTATCGTTGTCGTGAAGAAGAAGACCGCTAGGGTGGACCTTCGGTTGGGGGCGAGGGGACTTCCCGTTACCGGGTCGAGGGGCATGTGGGGTGCCATGCCAGTCGGAGGGGGGAGAGCGAGAGGCGGCGGACGGGTCCGTGCTGCGGGGCAGACGTTGTGCGGTGTTGGGCAGAACGAGCAATGGGAGGATTGCACCTTCATGAACACGGGTGGCGTGGATAACGCTTCCGCGGACTCGGCTGCCTCTTCCGCACAGTACGGAGCCGCCTCCCGCGTCAGAAGCCGTTTGCCCCAGCTGCTCGTCTACCACTTCACCATTGGGAGTGTCGAATCGTTCGAGGAAAAGCTCACCCGATCGCAGCAGGAATTTGGCATGCCTCCCCTTTACTACCTCACGGTGCAGTACGCCAGCGAGACCAATTGGCTTGTCAAGGTTGTCATGGTCGCACCGGCCCTCAACGACGTCTGGAACCGATCCTGCCACGAAGGCGACCTGACCTGCACGGCATCGGACGCGGACGGCAGGTTCTGGCAGAGCATCCACCTGCGTGCCCTGGGATTCTGCGAGGCCAACACGACGCTCACCATTTCCGACCTGGCCTTCCTCAGCCGCTTCGACCAGGACCGGCTCGACTTTGGCGTCTACGTCTACGCCGGAACCACTGCGAACGCCGTCGAACTTGCGGGCAAGGAGGTGCAAGTGCAGCAGGCCGTGAGGGGAGATGTCTGCGCCGCCACGACCTTCGGGCCCAATGAGGAGGAGGGTGATGAGGAGGGTGATGAGGAGGGTGATGAGTCGGGCGACAGCGGCATTTTCGAGACCGACGGCGACGTTTGTCGAGACGTGGTGGTAGAGGGAGGGGCGGCCGTCGATGCAACCATCAAGTTCCGAAACTCGTTCGAGGTGCCCTGCGTCGCCGAGGGGGATAACACGGTCAAGCTGCATTTCTGCGGCACTTGGCGGAACGTCGAGGACAACCCCGACTGCGGTGTGATTGGCCCGTATCCCTGCGTGCAGGCCACGTGTTGGTGCGACGTCGTTGATCTGGGAATCGTTGTTCATGATCCTCCCAACAGGCCAACTTGCTCCCCGGATAAGGTGAGATCTGATAAGATCTGATGAGATCTGATGAGATCTGATGAGATCTGATGAGATCTGATTCGCGGTGGAGAAACAAATTCAAATTCATCCACGAATTTATTTCCATTTCAATTGTTTTTGAACCGGTTTCCCTGAAATTAGTCAAACTTACACTGTTACTCACCATTCGCTTTTTATACACTCAATTTTGAAATTAAACACCAATTTTATCGCGAAAACCAAAAAAAACGCTCCAAAACGTTACAGGGACCATCCGAAGAACCTTCCATCAGTCCAATTACCAGTAGTCCAACCAGACCCATTCAAATTTTAACAGACCGACCCACCACCAAGATTCATCCGTCCTCCGTCCCTTCGCTATCGAGAGGTCCTTCTGCATACCCCACCGCTGTTCCGTCACTAGTACCGACGATATCTTTTACACCCACCACCAAGACTCATGCAGACAACAGAACTCCTTCCGGAGCACTGTCGCAGCCCATCACACGGCAGCCCCTGTCAAAAGAGCAAAGCTCATCTCCTTCTACTTCCATCGAGCCGTCGTACGAGCCGAGTGAGCCTCCTAGCAGTTCGCCAAGCTCAAGTCCATCGGTTTCAAACGTACCGAGCAGTACTCCAAGCTCAAGTCCATCGGTTTCAAACAAGCCGTCCAATTCGCCAAGCTCACCGCCGTCCTTGTCTACATCTCCAACCGGACTGCCATCGACCGTACCGACAGAAACTAGAGAACCAAACGCATCTCCTTCTATGCAACCGAGTTCACATCCGAGCACTTTGCCGACAGTTTCGCTCGAGCCGACGTCGTCTCCTTCGTCCGCTCCATCCGTGTCGAGTTCTCCCACTCCGGAGTCTTGTGATATATCGGTAAGTGAGAAACTACCTGTCTGCGATTGCCGAGCGGAGCGTGTGGCGTATTAGTTTTTAAAAGTCTTGAGCTTCCACCCACATTTATTCTTATTTGCACTCAAAACATGTTCGTCTCCTCAAACTTTTACACATTATGTGACTGAATGTGTGTATATTCCAATTGACTTGCAGAAATTGTTTTCCCTTGACGATGATGAAACAGTTCCATTCAACTCATTCGCTATTATAGACGTACTGGCCAATGATTCCTTCATTGATGGTTTAAACACACCAAATAACATCACCATCGTCGACCTTCTCTTCACCGGCGAAAACGGCGTATGCTCCATCAGTGAAGATGGAATGACCATCACCTACAGGGCCAACCTAAATTTCTTTGGAAGTGACCAGTGCGTGTACATCGCATGCAACTACAACAACGGAGAAAAAGACTGCGACCACGCTGCCATCAACATTAACATCGCCGCTTCGGACCAAGACCCCGTGGTGGTCGACGACGCTGCAACCACGTCTCTGGACACCCCCGTCGACATTCTTGTTCTTGCGAATGATGTACCGGTCAGCGGCCTGCCACTCACGGTTGACAGCGTCGGCGATGCTGAATTTGGGGCGTGCGTGAACGTCAACAATAGCTCCGTGAGATATTTCCCGGGGCAAAACTTTTCTGGAATCGACACGTGTCAGTACGTCGCATGTGATGCAAGGCCTGTTTGTCGCACGGGTTTGATTACAATCAACGTTTTTCGACCGCCGGACGCTCCGGACTGTCCTCCAAGGTCGCCGACATTGCAGCCAGTATCCGCTGCTCCTACACTCAAACCGACTTATAATCATCCGACGCCTGTTCCAGAGAATGAAGTTTCTTCAAAGCCGACATCTTCACGGACTCAAACACCGACAGGTGTTCTTCTACCAAACATTAGAACATTCTTGCCTACTTCTGAGCCTCGGACTACGTCGTCACCCACTTTGGATGATACCATTCTTCCTGAGCGAGTGAGGGCCACTGATAACGTTACGACGCCCTTGATTTCCTAGCCTTTCTTGGGTATCGTCTCCAGCATAGCTGATCCGAGTTGACACGGGATTGGAATTATCATAAAGTGTCAATATTTTTATAAATTCAACATCTAAGTAGATTCATTTTACGTTAACAATTTAATAAGTAACTCGCCGTATTTGTATTATCATGATGCTTCTATGATACTTCTCATGCAGATTGTTATGCTTCTCATAGTACCTGCAGTACTTAAGGCAGTGTACAGTACAATATCACATGATGCTTCTCACATGATGCTTCTCACATGATGCTTATCATAAGTCTTCTCACCAGTCTTCTCTTATATACAAGGATTCCCAACATTATTGGCATTGGGATTTCGAAGCGATTCCCCGGAATGGTACGATCAGCTGTACCGTGGCCTAAGGATGAATGCTATCGTCGAGTGCATTAAACGTGGTGGCAAGGTGACCAAAAAGGCCGTTGGCGTTTCCAAAAAGGCTATGCGGGAATTCCTTCTCTTTCTTCTGCTACACCACAACGAATCCCTCGGATATCAAGAGAGAGCCATTATGTTTATTTTGTATCACGACGTAGGACGTGGCGGGGAGGTGGACTCGTCCGTGTGGAAGTCGGCTTATTGGGCTGACGATAGAGCAATGCTTGTATTCGAATTGGGGAGTCAAAGAATGATGGCGTCCTTGCGGCGCTCGTGGATATTTGGAGTCTCCTGAATCCACGATGGAAAGGTGTCGTGCTTTCGGCGACGGCCGAATTGGAGGTCCAGACGAGGACGGAGGAGTTATTGGAGAACCAAGAACCACAGCAGCAACAAGATCGGAACAGATTTTTGAGGTTCCTCGCCGAAAATGATGTGGCGGAGCCGGAACCGATGTCGACGATGGAGCCTGAAATCCTACCTTGGATTGACGCAAAATTTGTCATCAAGACTGAGATGTTTGGAGAACCTGTCAATGACAATCGGGCGGAAAAATATCAACCGTTTCAGGAGCATGGCATTCAGGTATTGGCGGATTACATGCCCCCAGAAGAGACGGCTGGGTACAAATACCAGATTGATTTTGGTAAGGTTTTGAAATCAAATCTTCAAATTTGTACTCAACTTCATTAATGGAGAGTTTATCCTAACACTTGCTTTCATCACATTTTCCAATTTTAGGTGGTGGCAGTGGCACGGCATGGTCCGGAACGACAGAAAAGCTCGCCATGCCCGGACTCCTCTTCCACCACGTGACTCCCACCAAGGATTACTTCCACGACGACCTCGAGCCGTGGAAGCACTACGTACCGGTGGCCACAGATTTGTCCGACCTGCGGGAGATGTTCCATTGGGCCGAGAGAAATCCCATCGAGGCTCGGGCCATCGCCGAGACGGGGACGGAGTTTGCGAGGCAGATGGGGACACCGGAGACTTACAACGCGAGATACCGGCGGTACTTTATTGAGAGCTTGGGCCAAGTTGTGGATGCTTATCGATCGCTGGAAGTCAAGGGTGTGCCCAAGAAGTGGCAATCTTTGACTGTGGCTGGTGCTCATCCGGGGATGAACAAAATGACACTGGTGGCCACGTGTACGGGATTTCATGAAAAATATACGTTCGTGGGGAGGAAACCAAGAAAATGGAGTGAATAAAAGGGTGCATGTGATATTTAGGAGAGGAGGGCGACTTCAATACTGTATGAGGAACACGTGGATATAGACCAATTATAGAACTTTATCAATAAAATCCTATTTAGCAATCTAAAAGATAGTACTATTAGCAAAGCGCTGTCGTAGAAACTGAGGAGTCTCCTCTCTCTCCCTGCCTCAAACTTTAATTGATCCGAGAGATCCAAATTCGTTAGAGCCAACTGTTTCAACTATATAATATATTGCTCAGAATTGAAAAAAAATAGAACAGAAAGTTGAAGATGAATAGTTCGTGGTATTAGTAATTACGGCACATTAACTCTATGTGGTCTCTACTTTACTCTCTCCCACTGGCAAAGTAAGTACGTACAAGTAGCAGCACTCTATGT